>JASJET010000026.1:3000000-3262500 GCA_034092305.1 Diaprepes abbreviatus
TCCAATGGCGTTAGGTCGGGAGATCGAGGAGGCCAGGAAATAGGTCCTCCTCTACCTAGCCAACGGTTAGGATAGACGTTATTCAGGTGCTTCCGCACAGCAACACTAAACTGAGGTAGTGCCCCATGGTGAATGTAGTACATGTTTCGGCAGGTTTCAAGTGGTAAGTGCCCTACTTAAACGTGAGAAACGTTCCGAAGGAACTCCAAATAAAGTTCTATTCAGTAGTACCGGTAATACGAATAATGGTCCAATCAAAACATTGTTAATGATTCCTGCTCAGACATTAATTGATTGGATCTGACGTTGATGATGCGAAATAATAGTTGCATGAAGATTTTCAACAGCCCATACATGTAAGTTGTGTAAGTTTATGATACAATTTTTGGTAAATCTTGCTTTATCCGTGAAGATAATAGTGCTAATGGAGTTTACATTATTTCATTTGCTGATCCAATAGCCAGTTTGCAAACTATATTCTACGGAGAAAATCTTCAGAAGTCAGGTCATGCACTTTTTTCAAATGATATGGATATAACAGCTGTTCTTGAAGAACATTATGTAATATTGTTTTCGACGTATTAAACTGTGCTGATAATTTTTTTAGTGCTTGTTAAAGCAGTGTCATCTAAAACATCTAAGATATTTTCCTCTAATTGCTGCGTACGTACTGTTCTTCCCCGATCAGCATCAGTATTTCTTTTCTCAAAATTTCCTAAAATTATGAATAAATTTAAGAATATTACCTTATTAAATGGAATCGCCTACCATTCTTCCTCAGATGTTGTTCAACTCGTTGAAATATTTTCTGATCTGGAAGAATACGATTAGGATATCTGTCGTGAAATAACCTCCTGGCTTTCAAAGCATTGCAAGATGCAAGATCATACATCAGATGCATATCTGAATACTCGTGTATTCCATAATTCGAATTATTCACAATTACTTTCACCACAATATCCAACTAAAGAATCAATGTGCCAGTGAAGTGACAAGTTCTAGAATGCAGGATATTTATTTCTTTCGTACCTAGCAACGTTTACAACAACAATACTTTATTTTTGGTACCGATACGTACATTTTTGCGAACCTAGGTCGAACTGCAATTCACAGAAATAGACGTTTTAACTAAAGAGATAAACTCTAATTTTGATTAGATTTTTTTTATCATAAGGCTGAAGGTTGAACATTTGATAGGAACAAAGATGTATCTTTTATCGAAATACGACAAATATATGATGTAAATAAAATGATGTTTTTTCGAAAACGGTTAGGAGTAGCGACATGAATGAAGAATTCTTAATTTTTAGTCAATAGTAAAGGTATATAAAAAACGTTGTCCAAAGTTCTTATTATACAGAGCTTAAATAAAGGGCGTCATGAATTTCACAGCTAGTCCGTCCCTGCAGCTGTGAATAATTCACAACACTTTCTTGGACAGTAATTTGAAGGGTCTTGCCTGGTAAACATTATATTAAAAAAAAAGGAAATATATCTGGTGGTTCAATAATTATATGTAAAAAACTTGATTTCATTGGGAGCCCATATCTCTGAAGAGGAAGCCTATACGAAAATAGTTTATATGAACTTGAAGTATTTCTTTCACATGATTTTTTCATATCTGGGAGATTTCCCACATTTTTCCAGACACCCGTACAATAAGAAAATTATCATTGTTTCCACCTAGATCATATGTTATAATTTTAGTAGTTTACCACATAGGCTGATGTGTGATCCCATGAGGCATCAGTAGAGTTAGCGATTCGAATATCGTATTGCGGATTAGCAGGCAGTGTTTGATTACTGATATCTGTAGTTAGGAAAGAAAACATAGGATTTATTGCAACATAATCAGCGGTTCCTAAGATTTCTTCAATTTCATCATCACTTAGTTCTGGAAGGCGTGAACTCTCCAATCCTTCAGCTGCACTGAGATTACCGACTTGATCAATCATTACTTGGGGGTAATTTCCTTGAAATATTGGATGTGCAAACCAACCCCACTAAAAAAATAACCGGCGCTTAATATTAAATAAAAAATTTATAAATATTATATTTGGTTTTGCAGAAAACAGTATAAAAAGGTTTATTACAAAAAGTAACTGTTAAAAAAAAACAAACAAATGACATTTACCACAAATTCTCTGGCTCTTAAGGCAGCTGCTACATCCTCATCAGAATCGGTTTTAGGTTCATAATTAAAACATGAGAATGCCATTCCGATGTATCCTGAAAACATTTTTTATTTAATGTATACTGAATCATGTGTATATACAGAATAACTTTTGTTTTGAGATTTATATTTTCAAAAAAGAGAGAGTGTAAGAAAATGTCAGTATTGTCAGAGGGATTAAAAACAAAATTAAATAGAGTGGTGGAACCAAGATGGTATGCAAAATATTTAAGGTTTTTACGTGCAATTTTAATTATATTTTATGTTTATTATCCAAAATGTCTTCTTAGCTGACTTTCTAGTTTTTAGAAGTATAGTCATATTTAATAATATTATAGCATAGCAAGCTAAAGTTTTCTAATAAGACTTAATTTGTTATTTCGTATTTGTCGTACCAACCAAAATGCAATAGCAGTATATTTTTGATGAACAGAAATGTACTGATCAATTAAAAAAAAATATAAAAAGTATTTGACCCGAAAAATAATTTTCAAGCTGTTGTTAAAAATTGAAATCCTCTAGACAATTACCAAAATAATACATTAAAGGACAATAGATTTGTAAGGGTACTCTTGAAAGGAAATATGATTTTAATCACCATCATTTAATATCAAATCTTTTTGTTTTTGGTTAATTGTTTAATTAGATAATGTTCACTAGACCTTTAGTTTCAGTTTAAAATAAACAAATTCTTCCACGTTTACTTGAAAAGATATTTTAATTAGGTTCATATCTATATCATATTTGTTAAACTAATATAACACAATAATAGTTGATAATAAGTACTAAAAAATAATTTTATCTTAAGTAAAATGAGTTGTAATTAATTAAGATAGTTATTTATATGTATTATCCTTTCAAGTAGAGAAAAGATAAGAATATATATAAGCAGTTGTCTCAGAACTAACGATTATAAAATTAATGTTAGTTGGACTGAAAATTAAAAATGCGTATTTCATTTTAAACAATTACCTTCCTGATCAGCTCTGTACGTATCATCATAAAGATGATATGTTCTCGCGTGTGCCAAAAGAACATTGCGACCACATTCATATGCAATAGTTCCCACTTCTAAATCTTGCACTTTGGCTAAAAGATCTACGTATATAACTTTACAAAATGCATGGGCTTCATTAAAAGTTGCCCAGTATTTTACTCTATCTCCATAAGTTTGAAAAACAAGATCTGCATAGTTAACAAAATGTTCAACATTTGACTCGTTCATAAATCCTCCCATGTCTTCGATTGCCATAGGCACATCAAAATTGAAAAGCGTTACATAGGGAATAATATCATTTTCTATTAGACCGTCAATAAGGTTGTTATAATAATCGATTCCGGCTTGATTAATATTATCAATTGTACCTAAAACAAGTAATTATTTTTGTATTATAATTTTTTAAATTTTCCCTTGCGTTACCACGCTGCTAATTATGTTCTGTTTTTCACAATTAGTTATTAAAATCAAGAGTCAAAAATATTCAATTGCAAGAGCTTTAAAAAATTAATTCCATCTTTCGGACCTGAGTTAAATTTTAGCAAAAACTCAACAATTGTATAGTGTGCAATGTTTTGCATGAAAATTTAAAGATTTCTTTCGATTTTTAAATTATCCGACTTTCAAATATACCAGAACATTGGAAAATTAATATTTCTTTTTTTATGTTTTTATAATTTAGTGATATAAAAATTGATTACTAACTTAACATTTTTATAAATGATAGCTAGCGAATGATTTCTTGACGATCACTCGTGGATTTTCTAGTACTGCAGTAAATGAAATATACTTATGCCCCATTTTTTTTTAAATTAGGATTTATGAGGCATAATAATTTCTGTAATAATATTGGCGAGATATTTTATGCTTTTGAAAATAAAATTTCAGACTTGACCAGAATCCAAAAAAACATGCTTTTGACATCTTCGCTTGCGGTCAAATTACATTCTAAAATTCATTTAACTTTATTTATTAATTTCATTAAGATAACAGTGATTAATTTAAATATATATAAATATAATGTTTTAAGCCTTAAAACAGTTTTTCTCAACCTACACTATTTGCAATTAGAGTTTCCATATCAATTTTAATCGTCCTTCTTATTTTTAACGTTTTTTAGGTTTTTTTTTTCTTTATTCTCGATACATTATCACTTAATATCTTCCCATAAGTAGTAAAATTACGCGTCCCTTTTCGAATGATTTTTGACAACTGTCCTTTTTACATACCATTAGGAAGCAATCTTGACCAAGAAATTGAAAATCTGTAGAAGTCCAAACCCATGCTAACTAAAAGATCAATGTCGTCCTGCCACTTATGATATGAATCACATGCAATATTTCCATTTTTATGATCTGTTATTAGCTGAGGATAAGTTTGAGTCAAATTATCCCATAAATTAGGACCTTTACCATCTTCGTCCCATGCACCTTCTACCTGGTAAGCTGACGTTCCAGCTCCGAATAAAAAGTCATCAGGGAATGAATAATTGGACAAGCCTAGAATTCTGTAAGGTGTAACTTGGGTAATTTAAAGTATATTTATAAACTTGACTTGATAAGATTTTTTATATTTTGGAAACTCTAACACCTGCGCAGAACTTTAGAAATTTACAAGTTCCTTAGTTACAATTTTATTTTAACTACGGTCAATTCTTTCATTTAAGAAAAAGTTTTATACCAACTCATATATTAATTTTGATATGTTCAATAAAACTATCGTCTTAAAAAAAAATAGGACTAGAAGAAAACCTTGTATACTTGTAGGTATATGGGTAATTCCCGCCGAATTTAAAATTCAAGGTACTGATGTATTGCTCAGTGAATTTAAACAGTACACATGCGAAAAAGTACCGAGGTCTTAGTTACGGTTCAAAATATTTATAACTTTTTATGAAGCGATTTTAAGATGAGTTTTTTGGATACAGTGGCGTTAAATGACGATTTTTCACATTACCGCAATGGGTACTGCATACAAAAAATAATTATTTTACCTCGTAAACTGAAAGACGATTGTTCTAGGAGTCTGAAACTTATATGGTACCGTTATTTTGCTGTGTATTTTCGAACAATTTTGTATATAGACTTATGTCTTTAGTTTTTAGGACATTTCATAAGGATAGTCGATAAATACTTTATTTCCGTATATTTATTTTTTATATATAACTTATGTAGCTCTTGCAAATGACTGATTTGCTATTGTATATTCATTTGCATAATGTGAAATGCATGAACTAATAAATAAATCTAGCTAAACGGAATAGAATGCCTGTTTATATAAAAAAAATTCTGTACTTTACTGAAAATATCAATAATTTTTTCATTTTCTGGGATAGAAATCATAAAAAATAATTTTTATCTATGTATTATACTTGTAAACTGTTTATTTCATTTATTATAAATAATCCTGTGAAAACCCTTACTAGATTTGCGCTGAATTATTTAATACGTGACGACTTAGACATGATTTCTCTTCTCTTTGGGCTCATTTACAGCCAGTTTTAAAATTAGTAACATCCCTAATTGCACAACCCATCAAATTATTGCACGTACAAAGTGACAGTCTAAGTACGCAATATAAAAATAAAACAAATTTTCAGTTATTCAGGCATTTTTGTTATGCACTCAACCTTGTTAAGACTTCTTGGAACTTTACTACTCTAGGCCACGGAAAAAGCGGCGCGGATGCCACTGGTGGAACGGTAAAAAGATTATGCGATTAACACTTTTGTTGAGGAAAAGATGTGTTATCCGTCGAGCTTATGATAGAAGCCCTAAGTAAGTCGCCCAATGCTAAAATTCATATTTTTCCGATCACTACCAAAGAAAAGTAGATAATTTGGTGAATGCTGAAATAAAATCAGTCCCAAAATCGAAACAACTTTTTCTGCTAATTTAGAATATAAAAAATTCGTCAGTATTGTACCTTAACTGGTTTACTTGCATATTTTGTTTCGATAAATTACCCTATAAACATTTTTCACTATTATCTAAAGGTTGAAGTTTGCCTGTCATTAAGCGAAGATCAAAAAAAGCTTAAATTTATAATCGTAAAAAAATTATTGTTTTTTTTTTTAATCGTGTTATTTGTTATAAAATTTTTTGTTGCATTCTTTTCCTTATTAATTAATTTCTTCAAATAGGTTTTATATTATTTTATGTATTTTATTTTTGTCATCATCCCTTAAATTCTTAAAAGTACGCAATATTTATGGTTTAACCAATAACAATAAAAACTGACATTATCTAAATGTTTTCTCTTTAATTATGATATAGACCAGGGCTTATCTGTTTTTAGGTGGATGTGAAATGGAACATGGAGATTTTTGCATGAGAGCCTTCAGAATAATCTGAGTAATGATAAATTTGGTATGCGTCAATTCAAAAAATTGGGCAACATTGTTTTTATTAATAAAAATATAAAATTAACGAAAAAAAAACGTTTTTTTTTTCCAATTTTCTCTCGTGTAACTTTGAACGTATTCATTTTAGAGGAAAGTTAAAAAGGAAAAAAAGTTTCGTAATTAAATTTTCCATAAGATAGGGTTAGTCGGAAATCTCAAAATATATTTCCCTTATTGCAAAATAGCAATAATTAAAAAAAAAGGTAAAAAAAACAGTTTTTTAATCACTTTTTTTCGACCATTTAAATTTCTCTGAGCTTTATATGGAGCAAAGAAAACTTTATGCCATGATAAAATAACACGCTAAAATTCGTTAAGATCGAATAGATAGTTTTTGCACAATAAATATTTACAAAAATTTACCATTTTTTCAAGTTTGTCTGAGTCCAAAATATCACGTAAACGTATTTAAATTTACTTTCGACATATAGCAGGAAACTCGAGTTTTCCAACGCTTTTTTCAGAATTAAAATCAGATGATTTGGACGCCCTCAGGATTTGTTTAAAGACATTGTTGATATTTTTGCTTATAAACAAATAGATTATCTCGGCGGATTTTCATTGGATTTTTTTTTGCAATACATGGTTTGAAAGTACTTGGAAAAACGCTCCTTTTCATGAAAAAAAATTTCAAATCAGTCAATTGGTTTCCGAGATACAAACTGTCAAAGTTGACAGCCTGTTACAGTGAAATTTTAGACAATACAGACCTGATTCTTGAACCAAAAAAAAACGTGTTGGCGAGTTCTTTTTTGATACAAATATTTAAATGTTTATGTTATCGGAAACTTTAATAAAAAATGAAAAGAACATCGCCCACGTGCGTGAAAAATGAAAAAAAAGGTGGGCAGCTCTCATTTTAAAATTGAATTCGAAGATTCAAAATACATATCTGAAAAAAATTTTCATTTTCTCGGCTTCTAATGGAGCGATTTTGATCATTTTTTTAAACCCATGAAGCACGAATAATGGAGCGCAAATATCATAATGCCATGTGCCCATCATGCATTCATTTTGTTATAAACAAATGACGTTATTTGTGCATCATACTTACAGAATACTGCACCCTATAATATTGGAGTTTCCAAGCGAATCTATATATATATATATATATATATATATATATATATATATATATATATATATATATATATATATACATATATATATATATATATATATATATATATATATATATATATAAATATATATATATATATATATATATATATATATATATATATATATATATATATATATATATATATATATATATATATATATATATATATCTCCCGATATTTTACATGTAAGTCCTGGTCTAATGGGCCTGTATTAAAAAAAAAGAAAAATCGCTTGTCAAAAAAGACTGAATAAAATAGCAAGTATTAATGGCCTTTTTTTCAAACATTGTTTTGTGTTTACTGAAGAGGTGATTTCTTACTTTCTTAAGGTCATTTTCACCTAATTAACGGACCTATTGAATACTGTTCAACAACAAAGAAAATTCCGAGATACTGATGGAATTTATACTGTCAAAATGTAGTTTGGAGTCTAAAGCCACCGCTTTAAGTTAGAAACTATAATTTTTTTTGTTGTGTTTCTTAGTTCTTTTGAGGTTATTCATCCGAAATGTAGTTCCATGTAGCTTAAAAGAAACAAGAAAATTGTGTTCTGAACTTTTTCAGTTGTTACGTAAGTTTTCCGGTGATTAAAGCTACTGTTTACCCTTTTTTGAGGGTTTGTTATGTCTATTGTATGTACGTTTGTATTTAATTATTTTACACATCCTTCAAATTTACCATCAATTCGACTCTGAGATTCTAAAATCTTAATCTTATTTTCAGACTTTTGAGGTTTTTTCGACTATGGGAAGTAATTTTGGGGGTGTACTTGTAATTATGACATCAGATTTGATTTCAGTTTGAAAAAATACTTGGCATTACTTAAGTCTTTTTTGTTGATATAAACTCTTCTTTTTGCGAACCCGTATAATACAACAAAGAATAATTCATTTGCCTATACTAGTAAAGAATGATAAAAATTGGTTTTCCGAAAAAAATTAATGAAAAAATGAGTAACGGTAGTTTTTTCAAGCAATGATATGTGTTTACTTACAGAAAATCTCACTTCTGATAGTGTGCAGCTAATTTTTTGCAATATTTGAATATGTTTAAAATGAAAGTCAGACAGAATTATAAAACTTTAAATATAACTTATATATATGATGTATTTCTTTTAGCAAGCTCTCTTTTTAATTTAGTTACATACTCAACAATTGAAAAAATATCATAAAACTAATAATATACCCAAAAATTTAATTTTCATCATGGGTGGACCATAGCATTACGATATAAAGGTATTTCTTTTAAAATTATAATAAGACTTTTTTAAAGAAACAAATATTATCATTCGACGTTCCGTACAATCCCTTAAATGTAAGTTGAGACACTGAGATCGATAAGTCTGAAAGGCAGTCTAAAATTAAAATACAGGAATGGAATAAACTAAAAAAATTTTTTAGAAAAACTTTCCGTACTAGGTTGAAAAATTGTTTATATATCTGTGATTGTTGGGTCTTGATCTTAAGTACCACCAGGTGATATTATCAGTGGGTGAATTTCTTTACCATTACTGTTTTTATCGAAGATTCTTTATGTAATGTTCTTTTGGTGGATTTCTATTTTGAGTTTTGATTACAGTGACGCAAACTTAAAACATTTAAAGGAAAATTAGCTACAAAACACAAAATTTAGTAGGAACTAAGAAAATAATTATTAAATATTTAGTATTTACGAGTATATTAAAAGTTTTGGCATGAATTTTGGTAAGTCAGATAATCGACGAAGATTTTTAAAACAATTTTTTTTAAAGTATTTTATGCATTACCCATGTGATTATATATATATATATATATATATATATATATATGAATAGTTTGGTTATTCCGGGTTTCAATCCGTTCGTTCAAAAAATCGTTTTCACGACGTTTCGCCAAAATCTCATTTGGCATTTTCTAGTGCGGTTCGTCTCGTTACTCGCTGAGAACTGACCAGCGAGTAACGAGACTTCGTGAAAAACGATTTTTTTAACGAACGGATTGAAACCCGGAATAACCAAACTATTCATTCTACCATCCGTGAAAACCTACGATATAACATATATATATATATATATATATATATATATATATATATATATATATATATATATATATATATATATATATAAGCACACCTTATAAATTTTAATTACCCAGTAAGTTATAAATTGCAATTTAATTGATATATTTTCTGCATATATATTAAAGATGTTTGTGTATTCCTTTATAAGTACAATAGCGAAACAACAAGAAAGGGAGGTTTTAATTTAAGAAGGAAGAACTAATAAATATAATAATAAAAATTAGTTTAGCTACAATTCCTTCTCTATAACCAATACAACCGAAAATCTTTACCCAATCATAAAACAACTTACCCGCCGCAGCAGAAAACAACACTAGCAGCCACAAATATAATGATCCTCATATTTCGGATGTTGGCAAATGTCGAGTTAAAGAGAAAGATATTAGTTTTATAACTATAAAAACGTCACACAAATATTTTATTTGATGTCATGAAATGATTAGATAATTTTTTTACATTATCTATTTACCAGGTACTTGTATATCTTAAATTTGTTATTAATTTAACTACTAGGTTGAAAAAATATCACCTGATTCGCATTTTTTAATAATTAGTTGACCAGTATCACAGGGGAAAGAAAAACTATCAGTAAACATGAATCTGTAAGACATATACGCGTTGAAAAATTTATATAAAATTTTAAATACATATTTGTGTTTTATTTGAATATAATAAATGTACAAACATCAATATGACTATATGTGTTCATATATGTAGAGTAAACATATACAAATTCATTTTAGGACACAATGTGGATATAATCTTATTTTCTATATCTTACCAATTTTTAGATAAAAGCTAGGTATTAATATCTTTATTTTTTAAAAGACTTAAGATAATTTGTTACATAAAAAGAAATTATACAATCTTTTATATTTTTCCCACTTTGTATCGTAGCTTGCTTCCAGCAAATTTCGTGTCGAGTCGTCAATACACAGTGGGTCGGAATGGACGAAAATAGGTGACTGAGCCCGGATTTCATATTAAAAATGAAAAGTATAAATTATCGGATCCAACATAGCAGACTGGATCTTTAAAATCATGAAAATAAATTCGAAAAACATCTAATGTGGTTCAATAGCTGTTAAATATACAATTTAGAAATAAAATGAAAGGAATAATTGTATTTCTATGAATTAAATATTGCGCTTGAGTTCAAGGTGCATTTTAAAAATAAATACATGGATATCGATAATCGTTAAAAAGGCGAAAGTACTTTTTCCTGTATGTTTAGGACTTCTTAACATATACCAATGCAAATAATTTGTACTTAATATAATATTTATTGATTAACATAAATGAGTAAATAATACGACTGTAATAAAAATAATAAAACGAATTTTTAAATCATTTCCTTCTTTGTTAACAGATCTTTTCTTTGCCAAATTGTATGACGCCGGGTACGCGAACAAATATAAGAGATACTTCTGTGTATACAATATACGTTGTAGCGCCCCTTACGGTCACTAGTTTGAACTAATATTATACTCTTTCTGTATAATTTTATAGACATTTTCGGCAATAATGCGTCATGAGTTTTTTTGCCACAAGATTAGTTTCATTATAGTAAATTTGAACTTATTTTTTTATATGGGATGTGCATATACCGTCAGTATTCGAACGCTATTTGCACCTTGACGCTCTAATGAATGGAAAACGACAATATAAAGGCGCTCTAGTGATACTATTATATATATATATATATATATATATATATATATATATATATATATATATATATATATATATATATATATATATACAGTGTGTCCCACGTCAAACTGTCACGATAAATTTCTCGGAAAATAGACATTGGGAAGTTTTTAAAATTTGGCAGTTTACTAAAGTCGATGAGAGCAATATTTTTAAGGCAGTGCTACTTCTAGATATAGAGGAAATTGATGCCTGCTTGTTTATTTTAAATGGTGTTATTTAATTTTTAGATTTTCTGCAAAATTATTGATATATTTCATGTATAATGTCTTATACCTAAGGCTAGCTGTTTTCGACTTAAAATCTTATGACAAAAATGACATTTGCTGGCCTAAACATAACTATGAATTTCTCCAACATGAAAGCCTTTATTATTTAATTGAGGTTGGCTTCCTTCTAGAAGGGAATCTACTTCTACTTTAGTGGAGTTTGTTGATATTTTGATAATTTATTATTATCTTATTTAGCATTATACAAAATAAAACCCATAATCTTAAAGATATTTTCGTAGTTCCGTAAAAAATTAATGTCGGAAAGCAAGTTAATACTAACGGCCCTTTTTTGACTTTCTGTTTGTAAGCTAAGTTTAGAATCTTGTACTTTTTCTACAAGAACACAGATATTTAGGTTAAATAAAGTCGGAATAAAAACGAAATGTCTAAATTCAATGACTATTTCGCCTTTAGTGCAATAATTTCGTTGCCTTCCTAGAGAAGTTGCAATAAAAGTATCGAAAATGCAGGATTTTTAAATATTATACAAAATAAAACTAAAAGTCATGGAAATATTTTCATATTTCCCTAAAAAGTAGATTTTGAGAAGCAATTCAACAATAATGGCCCATTTTTGACTTTCTGTTTAAAAGCTAAGTTCAGAATCTTGTACTTTTCCTACAAGAACCAAGATATATAAGTTAAATATAATCGAAATAAAAACGAAATGTCTAAATTCAATGACTATTTCGCCTTTAGTGCTACAATTTCGTAGTTTTCCTAGAGAAGTTACAATAAAAGTATAGAAAATGAGGATTTTTAAATATTATACAAAATAAAACTAAAAATCATGGAGATATTCTCATATTTCCTACAAAAATATATTTCAAAAAGTAAATTAATAAAAACGACCCATTTTTGACTTTCTGTCTAAAAGATAAGTTCGGAATCTTTTACTTCTCCTACAAAAATCAAAAACTATAGGTGAAATAAATTCGAAATATAAACAAAATATTTGAATTTAATGATTTTTTCACCTTTGGTGCTATAATTTATAATATATTTCAGCAGCACAACGACGGAAATCTGAGAGCTTAAAATTTTTAATTATATTTTGAAAATAGAATAGCATTTTACATTGAAAAAATATAACAACAGCAGCTAGGGTACCAGGATTTTTCCGAGACGTAATATGGAGAAATAAATATATTGAAAGCAAAACGCGTATCTACAAGACTTGTATAAGACCTATTATAACCTACGCCACCGAAACACGAATAAAAACAACTTGTACTAAACAACTGCTAAGAACCATAGAGATAAATACATTAAGAAACATTACGGGCAGAACGCTTAGAGACAGAAGGAAAAATAGCGATATTAGGTCTCTGTGTGACGTGGTAAGATGGTCTAGAGCAAGAAGAAGAGCATAGAGAGACCACGTAGATAGAATGGCTGATCTCGAACATTACTCATAAGAATTTAATGAATCAAACGCCAAATCACTTGTCATAAAAAGGCCCAGTCATCAGTGTAACTTTTATTCATAGGTTTTAATATCCTCTAATTTTCTGCAAAGTTTTTGGTATAAAATTTTCAAAACCATTCACAAATTGTGAAAAATACTACTATAAAGGGTATTATAAATAAATATGACGAGTCCCGGCGTTCTGTGAGAAAATATACTTGATGGAGAATAACCATTAATTGAAATTTGACGTTTTTTAGCGTATAGTACATAAAATTTCGAAATAATACGACATAAAAGTAATAGTAGTAAAAAACCTTATGCATGAAAATTACACTGGTAACTGTGTTTTTTTGTATTAAAATAAATAACTAGTGTTCGAGATATTACAGAAAACGCTATTTTTTTTGTGGAAATTTAAAGGGTCATTTTATCCACTTAAATAGATGAATTAGCACTAAAAATACGTGTATATTTTTAGTGTACTATAACATATGTCGGCGAGGTACGTTATTAATCCCTTCGTTGTAAGTACTCAAAGTAAAAAGTAATCAGCTGTACTACAATATATACCGGTATACCTAAATCTATTTAAACAGACCTAAATTTAATTATATTCGGTTATAGGTGTATTACAATCAGGGGCGGATCCAGCCGATCTCTTTGAAGGAGGCGGCGATATCATAAAAGAAAAGACAGTACAGTTTAGCAAGTGAGAGCTAGATGTTGAGGGGAGGAAGATTGTCAGTGACATTCACGT
Organism: Diaprepes abbreviatus; assembly: GCA_034092305.1. Classification (NCBI taxonomy): domain Eukaryota; kingdom Metazoa; phylum Arthropoda; class Insecta; order Coleoptera; family Curculionidae; genus Diaprepes; species Diaprepes abbreviatus. The sequence continues at coordinate 3,013,912 of JASJET010000026.1, forward strand.
TCCTAATACAGCAGACAAGTGAGTCTATTTGTTTCTAAATTCGAAAATCTTGGAGGGGGGTCGCGATGATTCTTGTCGCCTTCCTCTCTTGGATCCGCGCTAGACTACAATATATATAGGATATTCTGCACTGAAATTTTTAAGTCTGCATCAATATTCTTTATTCTTAATGTTCTATAATGAAAGACTGATTTACTAAATTCAACAAAACAATATAATCAGAAACGCAAATCATGCAGTTGATAAAAAATTCTTCTTTTATTCATATACAATTGTCTTCTAAGGCAGTTTAGGCCGAGGAGAATATTTTTTTCCTGTTTTGATACGCACATCAGTATTAAATCGAAGTTAGTATTTAAAAGACATTTAAATTGATAAAATGAACAACATAGCTTGTAAAGTTATTGGAGCAATGGCTCCATTACCTCTGTGCCAGACTCACAAATGTACATCATTAGAATAGATTCTTAGATTGATAGGCGAAGTTTATATTTATAATACTGCTGATAGACTATTAATTTTGAATAAAGTTAGATACCTTGAACATTGTAATTACCAAAATATTGTTCGATGTACTGACTATGGCTTTTCATTCGGTTTTAGGAGCTTCATTGTTTTCCATATGTTTGTATTAACTTTTAACAGCAATGTTTCCTTCATTGTAGCCAATACAAACCCATTCTCATCTTTACTGAAAAGTTTGTATTGGGCTCCTTGTTTGCAATTATTTCATTTTCTCGAGCATTTTATTTTAAGATTAATCTTTTTTTCTCTCGCCCTTATATCAGCTTGCAATAAACTGAAAGTTCCGATTTAAATCAAATGTAGGAAACACAAAATTTTTATCAGCTCCAGGCAACTAGCACTCCAAAGCTACTACTACTTATCACACTTATCGTTTATAAAATTGGAATAAAAGTATAAGTAGTGGGAATAGGGGGCTCCTAGTTGACCCCCCCACCACTTTTTTGATTGGTCAGCCAAGAATGACCTTGTTTCTGATTGGCTGCCCAAGTTCGCCCCCTATTCCGATTGGTTTCATAAACTCCGCCTCTTTTTGCTCCACCTCCTACCTCCTTCCTAACCACCACAGTAGTTGGAGGGGAGCTGGTAGCAGTTGGAGGGGAGCTGGTAGCAGTTGGAGGGGAGCTGGTATTTTAAACGATCGAATCTGAGCGAACTTCAGTCATTCGTGCGCGATGTCAAGTAGTGACCAACAATAACAACAACAGCAACTCATTGAACGTGTAGGCCAAGTAATAATTTCCTACCAAAAACACGGAAAAAATCTTACCGATTTTGAAGATCAAGACTTGGCCTTCTTTCCCATCAACTACTTGAAAACATTCGTCGATTCACTTAGTTTACAACAAATTTGGAACAGGTTGCCGGAAAATTATAGAAGTGACGAAGAATTGCAGCTAAATTTGCCGTGTTTTAAACACTATCCACTATATCAACACCACATAGACGGCCCGCCATTATCAATTAAAAAGTGTTGTAAAATTAAAAAATAGTGTGAACAAGTGAATCGAGTTTCATCGGACAGTCTTCGAAATGGATCAGACACATGTATATTTAGATTCTGCTTGTGATGAAACGATCCAGTCAATGTACAAAGATGAAACAACTCATTTTAACTTGGCTGGAAGAGGAAAGTTTCACGCAAGACAGGATTCTCTGATCACTATTGATCGAAATAATTTCGAAGACGACGATGAAGATGAAGAAGATGATGGGATAGAGGATAATGGCGTTCCAAACGGGTGTGGAGAAGAGGGGCTCGTGAAAGTGGCAAAAATAAATGCAAGTGATACATTGACACCAAATTACCTTACGCGAGAAGTGTGCGTTTTTCAATCTTATGTCGTAATTATTTCATCTTCTGGCGGTGCATATAATTTATGTTGTGAATGTTACTATATACATGCTTTAAATTGCCCAAATGGGAAAAATAATTTTGTTAATAGCCACTATAAACGATCCTTTATATGTTGCGAAAAAGATCTGCAATGCAACACGTGTGAAAACGATTTATTCATAACAACTCCTTCACAAGCATGTATAATATGTAACAAACCAGAACTAAAGAATATGCAAAACCATCTAATCGAAAAATCAAATTTTAAATAAATTTATTTCACTTGCACTTATTCATGCACTATGGCGTTTTTAATATTAAGTTTAAGTTTAAAATATTTTATAAGAATTTAGATTTTGTTCTGCTAAGTTAAATAAATATAAGAAACTATGTAAATAAATATAAGGGAATGATGTGAATAAATAAGAATTTGTATTTATTCCCATTGAAAGAAATTATAATTTTGTTCTTTCAGTGTAGAATAATTCTTTTCAAATAATATGCACAACAACCCTACCGATAAATCAAATTTAAATAAATGAATTTGATACTCCACTTGAATTTATTCATGCACCCTAGTAGTTTTTGAATATTAAGTTTAAAATGTCAACTAATTTAAATAAGATTTCATATAAAATATAAGTTGTAAGATATAAGTTATAAGATATATATTAAGTTTAAGTTAAATAAATATAAGGGTGCCATCTAAATAAATAGAAATTTGTTTATATTAAGATTTGAAGAACTAATGATTTTGTTCTTTCAGTGTAGAATAATTTTTTCTACATAATATGCACAATCAATCCTATCGATAAATTGAATTTTAAATAAATGAATTTGATACTGCACTTGAATTTATTCATTCACCCTAGTATTTTTTAATATTAAGTTTAAAATGTCAACTAAGACATTTAAATAAGATTTTATATATAAGATAAAGAACAATTAGGTTTAATTCCCTGACAACAGACTATGATTTATTCTTCCATGTTAAAAAAAAAACCTAGTTTTCATTACTATGCTTGTAAAAAAAATTATATTCATCCTATTCATAATAATTCTTTCAAGTTAAAGAAACTTGGTTATTAGGTGTGATTCTGTATAAGAAATAGAAAAAAATAAAATATTTTCTTCAACGACTTTGTTTTTTATTATTCCTATATCCAAAATACAAATATACATATATACATAAATACATATTTATAATTTATACCATTTTGGGTTGCCAATTGCTGCTGTCTGCCAGAGGTTGCTGCTGCATGCCAGAGGTTGCTGCTGCATGCCAGAGGTTGCTGTTGTCTGCCATAGGCTGCTGCTTTGCCATCGGTTGTTGTTGTTGTCTGCCAGAGGTTGCTGCTCTGCAAGAGGTTGCTGCTCTGCAAGAGGCCAATTTATAATTTATAATTTATTGGCCTCTTGCATTTTCGAGGGTAACTCTGCCTTCGCTGCTGCTGCTGTTGTTGTTGCTGTTGTTGTGTCTGCTCCTGATGCTGTTGATGTTGCTGTTGATGTTGCTGTTGCTGCTGTGGCCTCTTGCATTTTCGAGGGTAACTCTGCCTTCGCTGCTGCTGCTGTTGTTGTTGCTGTTGTTGTGGCTGCTCCTGATGCTGTTGATGTTGCTGTTGATGTTGCTGTTGCTGCTGTGGCCTCTTACACTTTCGAGGGTAACTCTGCCTTCGCTGCTGCTGTTGTTGCTGTGGTTGTGGCTGCTCCTGCTCCTGCTGCTGCTGCTGTTGTTGCTGCTGTTGTTGTGGCTGCTCCCGCTGCTGCTCCTGCTGCTGTTGTTGCTGCTCCTGCTGCTGTGGCTGTTGCTGATAAACCGGCAGAGGCTGCATTCTCATTATTTCATCCAGAGCTCGGTCAAATTCGACGGGCTCTGGATCTAAGGAGGGCTCAAACATATTGAGGAATTCCTCACTTGGCAAATCATCCATGAGGAATTCATCATTAAATTCCTCTTCCAAAAATTCAGCCTCTGACGACGGCGGCCACATCACAGTGTCTTCTGAATCCGGTGAAAGGCTTCTTAGGCTATCCATCAGGTTCGCCTGATGCTCTAAGAAGCCTATAAAATCTTCCAGAGTCAACACGATGAAGGTACTCATGTTATTCAATGAATGCTAAGTCATGACGCTGTAAATCCTTATATACAATACTGAAATACCACTTTTCCTACCTCCAGCGGCAAAACCAGTCCGAAGAATGAGAAGAAGAAGAAGGCAAAGATAGCGTGAACTCGAGAGAGGTCGTTCAACGGTCGTAAGTTGTTTTGTTCTTAAGAAAATGACGAGTAAAGAGGAGAAGAAGAAAAAAAAAAAAAGTTGTTTTTTGGAATAATATAAAAAACGAAAAAAAAAAAAAAAAAAAAAAAAAAAAAATGTTTTTTATATTATTCCAAAAAACAACTTTTTTTTTTTTTCTTCTTCTCCTCTTTACTCGTCATTTTCTTAAGAACAAAACAACTTACGACCGTTGAACGACCTCTCTCGAGTTCACGGTCTCACGGTTCCCGTCGTACCATGCAGTGCCACACCGTACCAGCCGGTACCAGGCTCTTGGCTGCTTTAAAAGGCGGCTGGGTACGAAGCGTCTCTTCAGTTTACATCTCGCTATTAGCGTACGCTTGTAAAATTATCGAATCGATTTTAATATATCTTGATAGTCGGATTTATTTCGTGTGACGTAGTGACATATTATTAATTTTCATTTGGTTTGTATTGTTGATTTCATATTTTTGATTTAATATTTTTGACTTAATACTTTGGATTTTTAATTAATTTTTATTTCATCTTTTAAAAGCCAATCTTTGATTGATTTTTTCATTTTTGTGGATTTTTTTTATTGATTTTTTATTGATTTTTTGATTTTTTTATTGATTCATAATTTTTTTATTTTTTAATTTATAATTTAAAATGTCATTTTTAAATGTAAAAATTGAAAACATCGACTTAACAGCCTTCGATTTAAACGACGCTTGCCTTGTGCATGATTTGATTGATTGTTCATTTTGTGGGCTAAGCGACGAGGAGCTAGATATTAAATTTAGGGAAATTGATATTAATACATTTAACAATTCATCTGAATCTGGCGATTCTTCCGAAATTGGTGAAAGCGATATTTTGACACAGCTCTTAAAAGTTTTGGATGAATCTATTATCCCTGATATTCCTCAAGAACCTCTTGAAACAATTAATTTCGATGATTTAAATAATGATATATTAAGGAAAAATTTAATTAACAATTCTGAAATAAATGAGGGATATAATTTGGAACAACTTTTAGATATATTAGAAGGGGGTGAAATTTGTGAAAATAGCTCAGGGCAAAATTTAATTAAGGGTGATGTGGAATATCAGGAGACTTTTGAGAGCTGTGAGGAACAAAATAATAAGGGGGTTTTAAACAATAATAATAATGGGGTCGGTAACGAGGGAGCTTTAAATAATGATAAGAGGATTGGCATTGGGGGTTTTTCGAAAAATAATATGGAAGAGGTTTATCGCCCCCACTATTCACCAATTTCAGATGCATCGTCAGATTCATCAGAGGATTCCAACGACAGCGTTGAGACTGTTATAAACGTCTCAGCCAAAGCTCAGCATAATTTTATTAAAGTGTTGGATCAAAATTTAATTGAAGGGTTGGATCAAAATTTTATTCAGGGGTTTGAACAACCATCCAAATTTGGCTATACCAGAAATTCAGTAAATTCGGTAGATGTTTTTGATTTGAGTTGTGGCGAAATTGTGGGGGACATTGAGGTATATACTTATACTGAAAATTTTGAAGATGAGCAGCCTCAATGTCCCTTAATTTCTTCCTGTAATCAAAATCAATTTTTGAAAAATCCTTCTGGCCTAAATTTAGAACAAAGTTCTGAAAATTTAATTGAAAAAAATTTACCCAAAAAACGTTCTTTATCAGAAACAAATGATTGTTCAGATTTAAAAAAGTCAAAATTGGACGGTGATATTTCTAGTTCCCAAACTTTAGGGGCACAAATTTCAAAAAATTCTTTACCAGTCGCTGTAACAACAGCTCCGAAAATCAATCCAACAAATAAAGTCGCTATTGGAGAATTAGATAAGTTTCTACATAAGAAAACTAAGCCGAGCTTAAATAGGAATGAAACAAGGTGTGCCACATCTAGATTTAAGTCAATGGTTTATTCCTATTTAAACTTAGATAATATATGTAATAATTTATCTAATTCGACTTTAAAAGACGTTAAAAATTGTATTCAACGACAAGGCGATCTTCTTTTAAATTTGGGAAATATATTTTTTAAAAAAAATCCATGTTTTTCTTCAAATTAAAAAAGTGAATCCAAAAGTTAATTCAAAAGTAAATCCAAAAGTTTTCTAAATTGCGCGAGCTGAAAAAATTGCTAATTATTCTATGTCATTGGGTCTTGATAGATCAAAATTGTATTTATTTAAAAGCGACACGGCCCTAACCGATTCCATTTTAAAATGACTCTCCTTTGCACACACTGCTTAAGAGAATTTAAAAGAAAATCACATATTGTACGCCACCTTCGAGAAAATGTTGTTAATAACGAAAACACCTTTAACTTGGAAGATTATATAATTAATCGTAAGTATTTTTTTATAACATATTTAGCTATAATTTTCCTTTTAATTTTTCTTTTTATTATTAATAAAGGTTTACAGAGGAATTAAAAAATAATAATTGTTTCAGTTGATGAACTACTTTCAAGACCTCCAATGCGATTTTGCCAAGATTGTGAAGTAAATGTCAAATCTAATTCCTGGAGCACACACTTGAGGACAAATATTCATAAAAACAGGAGCTGCATAAAATATGGAAATGGAATTGACATTATCAGGAGTGCATTTAAATGTCGAATAGCTTCCTACAGAATATATTCGCAGAATTATCACATCGACATCAAAAAGTTTCAGCAAGACATTGGTAATAAAGTGCAAACATTAATACGCCAGCGTCAACAAGAATTTACATGTGCTAAAGTAAATTTGGAATTATTTGGAATATATTATTCTCCAACTTTAACCTCTACTTCAATTAAGTCATTTAATACACCGTTCTTCATTGTAACCCATACAACTGATCTACAACAGCTTTACGATGATTTATTCAAGATTATTGAAACCAAAGCAGATGAATTGCCGGAAAGAGACTCAGGTAATTATTATTTAATCTCAAGAGCTAAGTTTTCTTAATCTCAAGAGCTAAGTTTTCTTAATATCACTTGTACATCTCTAACAAATATTATTCAGAACTAATTTTTTAATTCCTATTACAGGGTGGGCTCTACAAAGAATTCTGCATTTGGAAGTCAACATCAATAAGTACAACCCATTGAATGCCTCCTCCTACATTAAGATGCATCACTTTTCTAAATCAATAGTGAATGTGATGAATGAGGACAATTGCTGTTTCGCCTGGGCAGTGGTTTCAGCAGCATACCAGCCAACCGGTAATCCTCGAAAGACCTCATCATATCCAGACTTCAGAGACGCTTTCGATTTTACAGGTATTGAATTTCCAGTAAAATTATTAGATATAAAAAAGTTTGAGGAAAAAAATAATTTGTCCATAAATGTATATGGAGTTGAAAAATTTTTAAGGGATAATAAAAAGGCATATGAGATTGTCGGTCCTTTACATTATAATAATGAAAAGAAAAAATTACATATTAATTTGCTTTTAATAAGTTCTGATGATGGAAATAACCACTACTGTTGGATAAAGGATTTAGGTTGCTTGGTATCCAAACAATTATCAAAAAAGAAAATAAAAAAATACTTATGTGATGGATGCCTTCAATATTTTGGAACATATGAAAAACTTAACACACATTTAGAACGTGATTGTAGTTTTGTTCGAATTGAGCTTCCTTCAGATAATTTGATTTTGGATAAATTTGGCAATTATATTCCTGCAAATATATTAAAGTTTCAAAATATTCAGAAACAGTATAAAGCTCCTTTTGTTATTTATGCCGATTTTGAATGTTATTTGAAAAACATTGAGTGCCAACAATCTACACCTGATTCGACAACCTCATATACTATTAAAACTGCTGAACATATACCCTATTCATTTGCTTATTATATTAAATCATCATTTGATGAGAATGTTGTGTGTCTTAAACTTTATAGAGGTACAGATTGTGCTATAAAATTTATTGAATACATTGAAAATGATGTAAAAGAAATTTATAAAAAATATTTAAAATATCAAGTACCATTGAAAGATTTATCATCTATGGAACAGATTGAATATGAAAATTCTAGCATTTGTTATATATGTGAAAAACCTTTTTCAAAAGGAAATTTCATAAAGTGTAGGGATCATTGTCATATTACAGGTAAATATCGAGGAGCCGCCCACTCAATATGTAATTTGCATTTTAAACCTCCAAAATATATACCAATAGTATTGCATAATTTAAAAAACTATGATTCTCACCTATTTATTAAATCGCTTTGCTATAATAAAGAAAATATTAGTGTTATAGCTCAAAATAAAGAAAAGTATATTTCTTTTAGTAAGGAAATTTTCGTTGATGTGTCAGAAAAGCGGAAACCAGTTGCTTTGCGACTACGCTTTATAGATTCTTTTCAATTTCTCCCAGAGTCTTTAGAGTCACTATCACAAACTCTACAAGATTCACAATGTTTTGAAATTAAAAAGTTTTTCTCAAATGCTGATGAATTTCGATACATTAGACAAAAAGGGGTATTTCCATACTCTTACATAGATTCCAACGAAAAATTAAATGAGAAATCTCTACCATTGATTGATAAATTTTATAATAACTTAACCGATGAAAATATCTCTCCTCAAGACTACAATCGCGCTGTAGAAGTGTGGAATCTATTTAAGTGTTCTACAATAGGGGCTTATTCCGATATTTACTTAAAATCAGATGTTTTACTTTTGGCTGATGTTTTTGAAAATTATAGATCCACATGTATTAAAACCTATAAGTTAGATCCTGTTAATTATGTCACTAGCCCTTCTATGTGCTGGGATGCAATGATGAAATTAACTAAAGTAGAATTAGAATTATTAACGGAACCAGATATGCTTCATTTTTTCAAAAAAGGTGTTCGTGGTGGGGTTAGCACTTGTTCCAAACGCAAATCTGAAGCAAATAATCCATTCTTAGAAAATTTTAATCCTGAAAGACCTACAACATATATCGCTTACTTAGACGCCACAAATTTGTATGGTTATGCTATGAAACAATATTTGCCTGAAAAAAATTTTGCTTGGGTACCTAAGCTTGAAATAGAAACTTTAAATATATCCGAACTTTCAGATACATCATCTATAGGATACATATTTGAAGTTGATTTAGAATATCCAAATTATTTACATGATAGTCATAATGATTTCCCATTTTGTCCTGAACAATATACACCACCAATTTCAAACCACTCAAAATTAATTCCAAACTTACATAATAAATATAACTATATCATTCACTACCGATATCTGAAACAATGTCTACAATTTGGACTCAAAATCATAAAAATACACAGAGCAGTTAAGTTTACACAATCACCATGGTTAGCGGAATATATAGATTTAAATACAAATTTACGAAATTTATCTAAAAATAAATTTGATAAAAATTGTTATAAATTGGCAAATAATTCAATTTTCGGTAAAACCATGGAAAATGTTGATAGGCGAGCAGATATTAAATTAGTATCTCAATGGGAAAGACAGGGTAATAAATTTAGTGCCGAAAAACTTATTTCTAAACCTCAATTAAAGGATTTTAAAATTTTCTCTGAAAATCTAGTTGCTCTTCAACTTCAACAGGTTTGCATTGAATACAATAAACCAATTTATGTTGGGATGAGTATTCTGGATATTGCAAAAACTGTAATGTATAATTTTTATTATGGGTATTTAAAAGTAAAATATGGTAATAATTTAAATTTATTATATACGGATACTGATTCCTTAATTCTTGAAGTTCAGACCCAAAACTTTTATGAAGATATGAAGCTAAATCTGGATCAATTTGATACTTCTAATTTTTCTGAACAAAATATTCATTGCATGCCTATTACAACATCAGTTGTTGGTAAATTTAAAGATGAGTACAAAGGGATTCCCATTGAAAGTTTTTATGGAACTGGTGCTAAAGCATATTGTATAAAATCCAAAAATAGTGTAGATAAAAAAGCAAAAGGCGTTAGTAGATCATGTATAAAAAATCAATTAACATTATCAGATTATAAAGATGTTGTTGAGAAAGGTGACAAAATATTCTGCACCATGTATGTATTCAAGTCAGATATGCATAATATATACACTAATTTGTTAAATAAATTGGCATTAACAACTCATGATGATAAAAGATATTGTATACCAAATTCCACAAAAACTCTTGCATGGGGACATAAGGATATTTTGGAAACAGATTTTTTTGATAAAGATATGAAAATGATGTATGATACTCTAACTTTTTTAAGTTCTGGAAACGAAAATGGATCTAAAAATAAAAAACCGCGATTAGAACTAACTACTCCTAGTAATTTTTCATCTTTATAAAGACATCATTTTATATGATGATAAATTATGTAAGTCGTTTTTGAAGCTTTAAAAGTTGGAGGGGGAACTGAATCCAAAAACATATATATTGTATAGAAATACCATTATTTGTTAGTAATATTACAACAATGACTGCTGCATCTTTAATAGTTTTAGTTTCCCTTGTTGGAAATGTGATATATGTAAATTACATTCCTAATACAGTTAGGGCTGATATATGTATAAATGCCCTCAAAAATGAAACCGACTGCTACAAACAGATGAAAATGACATATCTTGTTGGAAATTCACACTTTTTTACCTATAATGTAACTGATTCTGCTTTGTGTGAAAATACATACATAAAAATTAAATATTCCATGACAAACAAACCATTACAATATTCAGATTGGATTCCTTTCAATAATAAAAAAGAAGAATCTTGTCATTGTGTCTGTTGTTATATATTTGTTATTATATTTACAGCAGCAATATTTATTTGTACATGTTTAATTTTATTGTATTTCATGAAAAAATATCTATAAAAATATTTAATAAATGTTAAAAAAATAATATAAATTTTGTTTTTTATTGATTCTCGTTAGTATAAAGACATTTAAAGTTTATCCCCTCCTCTTAAATGGAGAGGGAAAATAAGTTTACCCCTCCACTTGAGAGGAGAGGGAAAATGTATAAAATTTAGGAGCAAACGGATTGATAGTTAGTTTTTTGAGAGCAAGCAGATAGCCAGTTAGTTTTTGAAATACATCATTTAAAATGTTCAGTAATCAGAGTAAAAATATATTTGAAAATTCACCATTAAAAAAGAAAATAAAAAAAACAATTATAAATTCTACAAAATATAATTTAAATAATTCTAACTCTAAATATGCTGTGATTGGTTTGTGGGTGGAAAGTGATTTTCTACCATGCATTGAACTTGGTGGTAAAAATGGTCAGTCTGTGATATTAAATGAAGATGATTGGAAGAACTTATTGCAATATCAAGGAGTTATAACAAATTATATGTTTTCACCAAATGTTTTCAATGAACCGATATATTTGCAAAATTTATCTATTCATTTTGAAAAGATTGGTGAATTACCAATAGTGAAGATTGTGAAAAGCTGTGATTTTATTTACTATGGAAATGAAACTGTGTGCAGACTATGGGAACAAATTCCACTTATAGAATATAGACTAAATGTTTTACAAAAACAAAACTTTCGACGTTATTTCAACGTTTTTAGAAATAACAATTTTTACGACGGAGATTCTTTTGACAAAATATATAATGTCCTTTCTCCAAAACAAAATCTAAATAGTGAAAATGTGTGCTCCATGCTGGAACTGCTGTTGAATCATCCCGAAGAACTAGAACAAAAATTAAAGTCTAAGCCCTATTATGAAGAAGACAGTATCTATTGATGAATCAAGAAACCAAATTCATCTGATGGTTGCTTGGAACTTCGCCTACAGAAAAGCTCGTATGACTTCTGAAGAGTTTATAAATCAAAAACATTTTAGAAGAAGGATTAAATTGACTGAAGAAATTTTAAATCCCATATTAGACTCTGATTATAGGAATATTGTATTTAAAAAAATGTTTATGTAATAAGCTTATTTTTAAATAAAACAAATATATATAAAAAATCATTTTTTTTTATTACAAACATCAATTATTATTACAGCATTAATTACTATTACATCACATCTCTCTTGAAGATCCAAGAGTTATAAGATTTATCTAATCCTAACCATTTTACAAATACTTTGTTTCCTTTCTTTCTTAACACTTTTTCCACCAGATATACATTTGGGTGTCTTACTTTTTGAAGTTCTTCTTCATAGAAACCTCCTTGAATATCTATCCCATTTCCATCTTGAATCAAATACGTTGTTGGATTAGTAAGTTGGATTTTTTTTATTTGAAAAATTTCGTTTGACCAGTTGGGCGTGTAACCTTTAGAAAATTGTTCGCGAATCTTGCTTATTCGTACTCTATCACTAACACGAAATTTTGGTGATCTGGGATCCACAGTTTTCCTATGAGTATAAGCTGATTTCAAGATTTCCATTTCATTCTTTTTGTTAACTTCGTTTGGTTTTTTTCCGATTGTTGAATGCTTAGTATTATTGTATTCTGTAATTATTTCTTTAAGAAAGCTGATCCATTTATAATTACCTAGTAAACTAAACTTTTTCCACATTTTGTTTTTTATCGTTCTATTTACTCTCTCTACAATACTAGCTTTCATATTAGAAAATGTGTTGTAATGATTAATTTTGAACTGCTCCATAAGTTTCTGAAAGTCTTGATTAAAGAATTCTTTACCCTGATCAGTATTCAGATTTGTTGGGGGAGTTTTTAAAGTTAATAGAATTTTTTTCATTGCAGCTGCTACATCTTTACCAGTTTTGGATTTTACAGGTTCTGCCCATACAAATTTAGAAAACACATTTATTACCATTAAAATATATCTTAAACCCCTATTAAATTTCGCATATGGCTGCATTTCTATCAGATCAGCTTGAAATAGATCATTAAGCCCTTTTACAATTGTTCGTCTCCTTCTATATCGCCTTCTCGCCGGTTTATGTAATTCATTTACAACGTCTTGCTTAATTTTACTCATTATTAATTTATACCTTACTCTCGAAAATAAATCCCACAAATAACTTTACCTCCTTCTAAACCGTTTATAAAAGCCCTTTATCGCTGATGTTGTAAAATATAAAAAAATCATCTCAGTTTTTTTTAGTAAGTTCTTTAATTTTATTTTCCATTGCTTCAAATGATTTTTTATTTTCATTTATAATTTCTTTTATTGACGAATTTATTTGGGTGATGTTGTTAGTAAGATCAGAAATTTTTACATTAAATTTATTTTCCATTGTTTCAAATGATTTGTTATTTTCATTTCTAATTTCTTTTATTGACGAATTTATTTGGGTGATGTTGTTATTAAGATCAGACATTTTTACATTAAATTTAGTTTCCAAAAGAACATTTGATAACGTATAATCTTTTTTGAAACCACCTAATGTTGAATTCATTTCTTCTCTTGCATAATTCATTGTATCATTAAATTCTTTTCTAGAAACTTCAGCAGCTCTTTGAACTAATTCGTTTAAAGATTTTATTTCTTTTGTTAATTTATCTTCTAGATTTTTTATATCTTTTCCTAATTGAAATTCTGCATTTGTAATATCTAATGTCATTTTCACAATTTTTTTTTCTATATTTTTTATGTCTGACGCTGTCTTTTCAGCTTTGTGTAGTATATCTGTATAAGATGTTTCAAGTTCTTTTATGAGTAAAGAAGTCTCCTCGATTTTTGAACTATTATTTTTAATTTTAATTAATACATCCTTTTTAGAAACTTCTATTATAGCTTGCACTACTTCTAGTAAGGATTCTAATTCTTTTTGTAATTTCTCATCGATTGCCTTTGTAAAATTTCCCTCGTCAAAAGACGTTTCAGATTTGGTTTTCAGATTGTTTAATTGCTTTAGTATATCCTCGATTTTTTCATTATCTTTTGTAATTTGATCTTTGAATTTTGTTTCAATTTTTTCATTTTCGTTTTGAAAATCCTCCTTCAATTTGTCTTCTAAATATTGTAAATTTGATTTATATGCATTGATTTTAATTTCAAATTCTTTAATTTGTTCTTTAAATTCATTAACTTTGTCGGTATCTTTTTTGTGAATTAGGAAATGAGTGTTCATTGATTTTTCAAGATTTTGTGTATTTTTATCCATAACGTCATGTATTTTCTTAAAATTCCTTACTTCTTCTGCTACTCTATCATTAAGCAAATTAGTAAAATTTTGAAACTTTGATGTAATTTCCTTGGAAATACTGTTCTTGACATTGTCAATTGCTGAAGTATCCTTAATTATTGATTTAATTGATGTAATTTCATTTTTTATTTCATTTTCAAAATCATCAACTTTATCATATTTTAACTTCACTACGTCAAAGTCATTTGCATATTTAGAAACTTTCTGAGAAAATTTTTCTACTACCTCATCATTTCCATCAACAGTATTTTTCAAATTAATTATCTTGTCATTATATTCAGGAATAACTTTATCCTCAAATAACTTAATCTTTTTTGCAATATTTTGTATATTGTTATCATATTCATTTATTCTCTTATTTAAATTATTAACATCGCTTTTCAACCTGGGATCTAAATTTTGAATTAATTTGTTTTCAATATATTTGACATCGCTTTTAAAAATTTTTATTATTTTCTCTTCAACATTTGATAATATTTTATTTTCTAGTGATAATAATGTGTTTAGAGCAGATTTTTTTGAAATATGACGACCAAATTTATCGATGGTCATTTTAGAAATGTTTAAAAGTATCTATTATGTCCTTTTATATAATAATATTCGCTTCTCTTAGTTCTTCAATAATGGAAATAATTTCATTGTTATGACCAGTGTGTCCCGCAAGCATGGATGCTACCAATAGTCGAAGTCTCTCAACAAGTTCGTTTACATTATCCCAATATATGTAATCTGTATTAGGTTTATTAACTTTTAAAGTTATACCAAATCCGGTTTTTTTTGAAGACACTCGACTTTCTCTATATGGAGCTTTGCGTCTTTCAAAAAATCCCTGGACTGCTTGTTGAGATTCGGGATTTAGAGTTTTAGTTTTTGTAATTCCTTTGCTTTGCAAATAAGGTCCTATTATAGAAATATATTTATGTGATCCATTCCCCTGCACCTGCTCATTTGGATCATTATTTCTACGGTATGCATTGGTTCTTTTTAAAATATCCATATAATTTTCCAAATCTTGTTTTTTATACCCTATTGGTTCTTTTTTAAATAATAACTCATATAAACCTGGTGTACCTGTATAGGTTATTCCTTCAATTTTGATGTTTTTACCAATAATTTCGACAGGTTTTTGAGTTAAACCCAAAAAGAATTTCTCGGTTTCCAAATCATGAACTATTCCATATTGGTGATCAAACTCATGTTCAACATCTTTTACACCGCTATCAATATATTGGCGAGGTAATTCATCAAATCCTAATAAATATTCTTTATATAAATCTGTATCAACAAATGTTCTAACTGTTTGCCGTGTTTGTTCCAGTATATCTGAAAGATTTCCTATTGTGGAGTGTGAACCTGAAGAAGGGTTTGTTTCTGCAATAATACTTGTTTGTTGTATAGATGGCATTTGACTTGCTGAAGCTAAACTCGCGTCCCAGTCAATAATCGATGGTATTTCTGTAGGAAGGAGTGGAGTTTTTCCCGTCTTTCTTTTTTCTGGTGTTGATGTTCCATATTGTAATTTTCTCTTTGGTGTTAGTGTTTGAATTGATCTTTTCTGTGGTGTTTCATAAATTTTTTTAATTGGTGTGTGTAGCTCTTCCTTTATTTCAACAGGTTCAATTTTACCAATCGTTGAAATTAATTCTTGTAAGGGTTGAGTTATCGGTTTATATGTTTCCTCCAATTTAGTTTGCGCCTCAAATTCCGCATTTTTTAAACTCTGATATTTTTGTTTAACAGCTTTTCTTGATTTAACTAGCTCTCTTGCTAAACGTTCATCCATGATTGGTATAATTTACCATCAAACGTTTATTTTTATAAGTAAATATATGAATCAAATCCTTTTCGATATCGGCCAGATTTCACATTAGAGTCTTTGTCTATTACTAAAAATCCAAATTTATCTTTCCAACATATTAAGCACAACTCATTAAATTGGTTTAATGACATATCAACATTAACATGATCATCATAAATATGTTTTAAGTTTGTTCGATCTTGTTGAAATATAACAATTAAATTTGCATTGTCACGAATTAATTGTTTCGGAATAGAAGAATATGTTTGACATAAATAAAAACAATCAGTATTTTTGTGTCTTCCGAAACAAAAATAGTCCTTTACAACATTCTGATTACAACACACTATATCATCAAATATTATTATAGAGTTTGGTTTAACTTGTTTTGGTGAAACAATTGTTTCTTCATTTTCAGATTCATAGTATCCAATTTTTTTCAAAGGTTTAAAAAGTGTTCTCAAATATTTATACTTTGGTTGATATAAGGATTTTGAATAAACATACAGATTTTCAAATCGCAAACCATTCGGATCTTCAATCAAACTAATAATAACATTGGTTTTGCCACAGCCTGACGGGCCAATAATTAACCCTCTTTTACTATTTCCCTCAAACAGTTTTCCATGTTTTCTAAAACCATTCACTGAACTTTC
This sequence comes from Diaprepes abbreviatus, assembly GCA_034092305.1. Taxonomy (NCBI): domain Eukaryota; kingdom Metazoa; phylum Arthropoda; class Insecta; order Coleoptera; family Curculionidae; genus Diaprepes; species Diaprepes abbreviatus. Next base: position 3,030,572 of record JASJET010000026.1, read on the forward strand.
ATGATCCTTAATTGTTATAGAGTATGGTTGTTTCTCAACTCTCATTTTATATATAAAACAAACTATTAATATTCAGTATTGTGATGTAACTGGTTAGTTATCACTAGGATTGCAACTATATATAATGTTTCCATCACATAATAAACGAATCATTTACAAGACAAACAGCAAAAGGAAAGGAAGTGGTTTAGTAAACTCATTAATAAATAAATTACCCTTTGAATTGCATATTCCTGGTTATAATTTTTGTGGACCTGGAACAAAATTGGAAAAACGATTGTCAAGAGGTGATAAAGGTATAAATTTATTGGATGAGGCTTGTAAAGAACACGATATTGCTTACTCACAATCAAATGATATAAAAAGAAGGCATTTAGCTGATAAAGTATTAGCTGACAAAGCTTTATCAAGGTTCAAAGCTAAAGATTCTAGTTTTGGGGAAAAAACTGCTGCACTAGGAATTACTGGTGCTATGAAAATTAAAAGAAAATTAGGTATGGGACTTCGAACGAGAAGAAAGTTCAAGCGAAAAACTCGAAAAGGACGAGGACTATCATTATCTCAGGTAATTTCAAAAGCTAGAAAAGGAATTAAGGGGAAACGTTTTAAAGACCTAAATGAAAGTATTCAAACTGCTTTAAAAGCTATTAAAAAAACTGGTAAAGTGTTACCTCCAAAGAAAAGGGTAATTCCAATCCCAAAGACTGGCGGATTTCTTCCACTTATACCTTTATTTGCTGGTTTGTCTGCTCTTGGTGCTCTTGGAGGAGGGGCTGCAGGTATTGCTAAAGCAGTAAATGATGCAAAAGCAGCCAAAGCGAAATTAGAAGAATCTAAACGACACAATCAAATGATGGAGTCCATTGCGGTAGGAAAAAAAGGAAGTGGACTTTATTTAAAACCCTATAAAACAGGATGTGGATTATACTTGAAACCTTATTCAAAAAACTGCTAAAACATATACCTCGAAAAGCACTTACAAATTACGATTTACTTAAATACGCTAAATATTTACAAATTCCCAACTTTCGTGGTATTTTTATGAGGGATAAATTACCAAAAAAGATAAAGTTAATTGAAAGTGCAATTGTCAATCTAGATAATCACAGTGGTGTTGGTACTCACTGGATAGCATATACAAAAAAAGGAAAAAACATAATATATTTTGATAGTTATGGTAATTTGCGACCCCCTTCCGAATTAATTAAATATTTTTATAGCGACCAAAATAATAATATTGTTAATTATAATTATAACAGTTATCAAAACTTTAACAAAACAAATTGTGGTCAATTGTGTCTAAAATTTCTTTATAACCATATGTAACACCTAATTTTAGTTTATTATTAAACATATTTTTAAAGTAAAATGTCATATAGTTTTGTTCTTAGCGGCAATTCCGCTATTTTAACATCAGAGTTACATCCTCCAATATATTTAGATGAAGATGTTGAATATGTTATCGGTCTTGTAAATTTCGAAACATTTAATGCAATTCCCAATATTGATGTTGGGAATAATGTATTAATTCATGATGAAAATTTAGAAATAGCCATACCCCCAGGTAGCTACGAATTAGAAGACATAACAGATTTTTTAAAAAAACACTTGGATGAGGATAAAATTAGTTTTAGTCTTTATGCAAATAATAATACTTTACGTACACATCTTAAATGTTCAGCCCCCATAACTTTTCGTGAAGGAACTATTGGTAAATTATTAGGGTTTAAAAATGGGCGATTGGAAGCCAACATTGAACATATATCAGATTTTCCCGCGGAAATAATTAAAGTAAATTCAATAAATATAGACTGCAGTATTGCAGAGGGATCATATTTAAACGGGAAACCTGTTCATATAATACACCAATTTTTCCCGAGCGTTGCTCCAGGGTTCAAAATAATTGAGTCACCTCAAAACGTCATATATTTCCCAGTCACCGTTAAAGTAATTGATAAAATAGCCATTAAAATAATAGATCAGGAAGGTGATTTGGTTAATTTTAGAGAAGAAACCATAACCATCAGACTACATCTTAAAAAAGTAGATTAAAGATGGTAATATTATATAACAATAAATCTGCAAACTTTACTAGAAAATTTAATAATAAAAACATTAATAAGACAAGAAAGAAACCAACTTCCTTTAGTAGGAAATCAAACTTCCAAAGGTTAACACCTTCTAATAGAAAATTTCTTCAAAGTTTGGGTTTTAAACTTAAATAAAAATGGATTATTTAAATGTAAGAGAAAATGTATTGGTTGATGAATCAATATTAAGCTGGGAAATTCTTTCTTTCGATCCTTTTAATCCTACAAAACTCGGACCAAATGATGAAATCAGAATTGCTTTGCAACAAACAGGAAAATATCCTTTACCTTGCAAAAGTGAAATTTATGTGGAATTGCAAGTAACTAAAGAAGATGATTCCCCTTTAGCTAATACTGTTTTAATTAATAATGCTCCGGCATTTTTATTTAAAGAATTACGCTATATTTTAAATGGTGTTACTATTGACTCCGTTCGGGATATTGGTATAACTTCAACTCTTAAGGGATATATTTCATTTAATCAAAATGAAAGTGCTAAATTGGAAAATGCCGGTTGGTATCCGAAAACAAAATCCAAAGAAAAAATTATGACTGATGACAAAGGTAATGTTTCATTATGTATACCATTAAAGATGTATTCAGGATTTTTTGAAGATTATAATAAGATTATTCTTAATTCACAACAAGAACTTATTCTAATAAGAAGTAATGATGATACAAATGCATTACTATCCAGTAATGAAGATGAAAAACCCAAAGTTAAAATTACCAAGTTGTGTTGGAGAGTTCCTCATCTTACTGTAGCGATTCCGCAAGAATTAGCACTTACCAAAATTATTGACAAAAATAGTGATATACTAATAACCTTCCGAAGCTGGGAATTAGTTGAATATCCAGAGTTATTGGAAACTACGAGGCACAACTGGCCCGTAAAAACATCTACAAAAGTCGAAACGCCACGTCATGTTCTAATTGCTTTTCAGAAAAATAGACGTGGTAATCTAAAAATGGATATGAGTAAATTTGATCATTGTAATTTAAGAAATATGAATGTCTTTTTAAATTCAGAAAGATATCCTTACAATGATCTTCAACTTGACTTTGAAAATAATAAATTTGCTACTCTGTATGAAATGTTTACAGACTTTCGTCAAGGGTATTATAACTCTCCAGTGGAACCAATTTTTAATCCTAAAGAATTTAAAGAAAATGCTCCTATAGTTTACATTAATTGTTCACATCAAAGAGATTTACTACAAACAGGTCCAGTAACCATGAGAATTGAATTTGAAACCAAGGAAAAAATCCCCCCTAAAACAGCGGCATATTGTGTTATAATTCATGATAAAGTTTTCAGTTACAATCCATTAACAAAAATTGTGAAACAGTTGTAATACAATTTCCTTAAGATAAAATACTCTTTTTAAACAAACCGCTACTTACGCTTAAGAGCGCACGCGTCAATTTTGATATTTATTAACGTAGCCAAACCAGAATTCTTCATTTATATAATGTCTTACGAGATTTCAGTTCGAGTATTAGATTTTCAACTTCAGTTGCAGAAATTAAAAAAACAAATAAGTGAATATCAATTAAAAGTAGAAATGATCAAGAAATTCAAATATTTGAAAATATGAAACTTATTCTAGATCTTCAAGGATTCAAAATTGAAAATAATAAATTTATTGTAAAGGAATTAGCAGCGTACGATGGGCAAAAGACAAGTCATTTTATTTTCAAAGCTCCATTTCCGATGGGTCATTTACCATCCTATTTACACAAACAAGCTCTGTGGTTAATAAAAAATTACCATTGCATTGAATGGTGTGAAGGATTTACACCATTACACAAATGTGGAGATATCATAAGAGATTTAAGCGCTAAGGTGGACTATGTTTATGTAAAAGGGGAAGAAAAGGCAGATTTCGTAAAGAAGTATTCCATGAAACCAGTTATCGAGATTGATGAACAACCCACCCTAAAGAAAATGGATCCTTGCTGCTTTTATCATCAAAAAATACCATGTGTATGTGCATTATCAAATGTTTATTACCTTTACAACAATTTTTTTATGTAATAAAAGGCTTGATTACAAATTATGTGTTTTATTTTCTAACATTGTTTTAATACATGAAATATTATTATTTAATCCTAGTTCTTGAAGTTTACATATTAAAATATCTATATTTTTATTTTTTAAATATTCGCTACAACATTTAGCTGCTAGTAAACATAATTCCGCATGTTCCATATAATTTAAAAACAATATAATATTCTGCGCTTCACTTTCTTGACCTTCATATGCATAAAACTCGGAACAGGCTGCGGACATCAAAAACTCTTCATACATTTCTCTTATTAATAATTCCATAATAAATCCTACACTAAAACCTCCCTGTTTCTCAATATCTCTTTATCTCTCTCTTCCTCTTCCACGATTTCTTTTAATATATCAGGATCTTTTATATAATCCTTCAATATCCTTAAAAAGTAACTGAATCCTATTTTCTTTATTTCATGAAAGAACTTCGGCAAATTTTGGGTTTTTCTATAATTTAAACAGGCTTCTGCAGCTAATTGGTATTGGAAGGCAGTCTCATAATATACCTGTGCCCACTCGGGGTGTGTTTTCCTTAGCATTGCATTCTTTAATTCGGAATTTTGAAGTTTAGTAAACTGTTTACCTAATTTGATTATTTCATTTTGCAAATCACTGTTCATAACTACCACTTATTTTTAATTTAACACTGTTCTTTATTAGTGGTGAATCTTCTATATAAGCTTAAGACTAGTTGTAAATGAATGTAGCTCGCTCAGATTCAGTCCTTTAAAATACCAGCTCCCCTCCAACTGCTACCAGCTCCCCTCCAACTACTGTGGTGGTTAGGAAGGAGGTAGGAGGTGGAGCAAAAAGAGGCGGAGTTTATGAAACCAATCGGAATAGGGGGCGAACTTGGGCAGCCAATCAGAAACAAGGTCATTCTTGGCTGACCAATCAAAAAAGTGGTGGGGGGGTCAACTAGAAGCCCCCTATTCCCACTACTAGTATATTATTGACAACTGTTCGAGGTATTATACTTGATATTAATCCAGTTTTAAAACAACAGTTCAATATCAACCAACCCAAGATAGCATGTTTTTAAGTTCCTTGCTAAAATTTGTCTCTTTATCAAAAAAAATGTCGACAATATAACGTCAAGTATTAAATCTGACATTATTTTGTAAATCTGCCTTAAACTTCTTTTTCTCATCTTCAATAGCAGTTCCTCTAATCTCAAAATTATATATTATGCAGGGCTCGAATGATCTGTAGCTGTGGCGTGATGCAAAGAACCCAACGAGGCCCGGGCAGCGATGATTAATTATCACCACCTTTTGTTCATTCATTCATGTATATTATGCAATATTTATTACATTCACTATATTTATTACGTAAAACTAATAAAATTTAGAAAAAATATGCCCGTAGGAATAACAAGTTTCTTAAAACAGCTGAAAATGTAAATGCCTATTAAGCATAACAAATACCACGGAGCAGATTTATATATTGATTCTACATTTTTTAATACTAACACTCTTGATAATTTTTATTCTGGTACGAATTGTTATTATTGCATCCATTGCAGATATTTTATGCTTAATTAAATTATCATCGGCAGATACATTTAAGCATTATGTGTCCAAATGGCGATTCTCTAAAGAGACTCATGAAATTAGCGTAGCTAAGGAGTTTTCCTAGGGGGCCAGCCCACCAGCTGTTCAGCCACTGCAAGATTTCAACTTCGTTAATCCGATTAGAGATCAATTAACTTTTTAGTAGAACTGGCAAATTTTGGCGTCGTAATAGTAGAGTTCATTCATTCTCCTCATACAAAGTAGCGCCTTTCTAAACTCTGCAGTAAAGTTGACAGTCTGACGAAGCAGCTAAATTTAAAATAACAATCGACCATTGGCTAAAAAATAGTTGATATTTAAAAAAAGAAATAAAGAAACATTCGAAATTTAACATTTGTTACACTCACAACATTAAGCAATACAAAATAAAAAACATAAAGACAAACCTAAACATTTTCTTGTTAATTTTATTTGTTAATTAAGTTTTAGTTTTCTATTATTTTGCTGTACCGGTGCAAGACTGCCTCAGAAGTGATTGTATTTTTCACTATCATGCTATTGCATGTTGATTGTAGTGGTATAGAGACTACATCTCAGGGCGGCGCTGTGCTGCAGCGGACGAGGTGTATGAAGAGGAAGATGGTATCATTCGGACGCCCTTATCCGCTTTCGCTCGTATAAGTAAGGCACAAATTATGTGTAATTGTGTAAGTAATACTAGCGTTCTCAGAAACAGCTGTAATGATTTCGACAATATTAAAGCTTCTTTACGGATACGGCAATGCAATACACCTCATTGGCTGAGCAATACGTATTGTTGCTCATATAAGTCAACTAGACCGAAACGAGTTGTTCTCTTTCAGTCTTCCAACTTTGCGTACAAATCTGCATAGTCAGCTGACTGAGAATAACTGGCTTCTCCTCTCATCACGCGTAACTCGCTGAGGGACAAATATTCGCATTGCCTTAAACTCGCAAATTCCCGTTGCTTATGGAAAAATTAATTTTTTTTGAGATATACAATTTTTAGTCTAGTTTTCTTGATTTTTAAAGTTTAAAATGATTCTCTTAGCATAAATAATTATTGAGGTCAATATCTCTCTTAAGTTTGAAACACGTTTTTGGTTCTAAAAAATCGACTTTTCAGAATAAAAATTCGCTTTGGAATTAAAGTTTTTCTATTGTTCTTAATAATATCTGGTACAAATTTCAAAACAAATGGTTTATTTTTCATCACTTTTAAACGATTGTTAACTACATCAAGCAAACATTTCAATTATTAATAAATAATGAACTATTTATCGGAAAAGGATGTTAAAAAAAATTATTTTTCTATTTATCGATTATTTATAGGCAAATCAAGAACGCCCAACAGTTCTCATTGAAACCTTATATTATCCGATTGATTCAGTGAAATAGCATAATTTTACCAGGCTTCTAGAATATTCTATTGTATATGGAATGAAAATAATATTTTAATTTTAAAAATAAATATAATTATAATTTTTGTATTTGTAAAAATGTCTAGATAACTATTTATTACCAAATCAATTTTAAATTATATTAATTAAAGAAAATACATCTGCATTTAAAAATTTTCTTTTCAATTACTTCCATGTTTTATAGCTTTGATAAATTTGATACATATTAAGCGTAAGAAGCTTCGCGTTCATTCTTTTTTGGTAGAAGGGGGTTTTTGGAGATGATAATTTTAAGAGGAAAGGTATCGAATTTTTTTTTTTCGAGGAACAAAGAATGAAAACAGCATATTTCTTCAATATTGTCTATTTTTCTAAGGTGGGCAATGAGTTTTATAGGGTGGACAGTGCCCACACTTGTTCTCCCATAACTACGCCCGTGCCATGTAATACATTTGATATTTTGCATGCATTTTAACTCTCCCGGACTATATTTTCTTTCAACGTTTACAATTACTTTAATTTTATCAAATATTAACGATATTGTTTATAGAAAATCATCGCAAAATATGCCTATTACATGCAAATGACCAAAATTCACGTTATTTTTACATTATCATTTTCGCCTTATTTCTTATGTTATTTTTATTATTGAATGAGTTTGAAGTAGGTAGCTCTCCCGTTAAACTATATCCACTTCCAAACATTTAGGAACTTTAATGGATAAGTAATATTTTTCCCAAGCATCTTTGTTCTTAAACGAGATGTTATAGAAAACGAATTTATCAATTAAACATTTTTAATTTTACAAGGAATTTTTACTAAAAATATCACGTATAAAACACTTGCTGGATTTTATACGTGAATTTAGATTTTTTTTTTAAACTTACGTTTAAATAATTTGAGAATGAATTTAAAATAGCAAAACCTACTCCAATACCTAAATTCCCAGACTAAGGTATTAGCAATAGAATGTTTGTTAACATAAATGATTTTCTAAAATATGCCTTCTTGTATGTAATTCCAAAGTGTAGATGTTTCTAAAAATTTTTTGTGTCTAATCTGCGATAAGCGCCAAAATATTAGTTTATTTTCTCCATTTAAAATATGATATAATGTAACGTTATGAAAATAATAGAACTTGAAAATAATTTGAGATTCTGGGTAAAATTGTAATTACGCAATAATCGTTAAATCTGACTTTTATTATATTCATTACTGATAAACACAAATAGGTAAATAATCAGAATTTTCAAGTATCTACTTTTAATACAATATTTATTTAAACAATTAACGATTAAATAAAACTTACTGTATAACACCAAGGGATAAAAATCTACCAAACATTTTTCTTGAAAATAAGGCTTTCCTAGATGAAGAATTATTTCTTCCACTGGGTCTAATATTAACTGATCATATTAGACTGTTTTTCAGTTAACTCCATTTACAATAAAGATATATGCCTTCAAGATTCCTTAAGATATTATAGAATAAAGTAATTGCTTTAACAACATATCCGGCATTTTCACATTTGTCTCGATTGCGCTTTTTAAATGGAAATAGTCTCACTAAATATTAATTTAAAGAAAATATATCACATCCAAGAGATAGTGACCTGTGATTGTCGATCCATAGAAGTTTGATTCTTCAGGTAAAACGAGATATTCATTTTCTATTGCATAACGAAAAGAACAGTTTTCAAAAATACATGCATCGCAATCTTTTTGTACACAATTTCGCGTTTACCATTACAAATTTTCAAACAGTTGTAACTGTCAGCAAACTAATAAAAATGTTCTTGTAATTGTAACACATTGATTCAGATTTCGCCACCTTTTTAATTATTATTTATTTCATCGATTCATACAATAGAACTTGGAAATTGCCACTTATTCTAAAAGTTATCCGCGAAATTTTTTAATTATGTTTTTGTGGGTTCAGGTCTAATCTTTTTCACAAGTGTATTTTAAAAAGCGTTTCATCCTACAATGACGATAGTTGATACAGCTGGTTCATAAATTATATTAAAATATTAAAGTTGTTTAAATTAAACTGAGAAGAACCTGAAGGAAAACATGTTTGAAATTAAAAGTATTTAAAAGCAGATTGTAAAATTTCAAATATTGTGATCGATTTGGTTTTGAATGTAACCTATTTGACGTTCATATTTTTACAATAATTATAACCTCATGTTTTGTCTTAGACAGAGTTTTTTTGAAAATACGTGAATATCAAACTATATTTCAAATTTATTATTTAAATAAAGAAAACATTTTAAATACCACGTTTTTAAAATGGACTCAAAATATAAAATAATTTGTCACATTGTCCTGAAAATTTGTAATTGTGAATTTTTAACAGTTATGGAAATATTTTTAAGATTTAAAATGACAAACGTGGGATGCATGCAATAGATCGTATTAAGGAGTGTAGAGAGTAGCTGTCGTTGAGAAAACTCAGACAACAGTTATTATATATTGAACTCCACGTTTTTGTTTTAAATTGTACAAATATTTTCATCATAACTATTAAAATTTTACATTCACAAATTTTCATATTACTGTGACAAATTATTTTATACTTTTGAGTTCGTTTTAAAAACGTAGTGTATTAATTTTTTTTCTATTTAAATAATTAAATTCTGCTTTTTAGTCTTTGATTTAAAATCGATTGCAAAATTTGTAGTAAACATAACTATGGTTAAAGTTCCAGGTGAATTTGTTTTTGCAGTCTGAGTATTTTGGTCCACACCAACTATTATTTCATTAACTTGTTCCTGCACATAATTCGTTTCGCGAGTGACCCAAAAATAATTTTAAGTTTCTTGTGTTTTCTTGGAGATACGAATTCTTCTGGATTCCTTGAAATTTCACCTTCACTTTACGAAGCCATATTGTAGATAATTGCAGAGAAAAGGATAAAACCACACAAAAAAAATTTCGACCTCGACACATACAAGTGCGTTCTGCAGCAGCTACAACACGACTGTAAAATTATTTTTTTCTGCTTTTTAATTTTTAGCTTAAATCTGATTGCAAAATTTGTAGTGAACATAAACAAACAGACAGACAAGAAAACGAGTTAACATTGCATTGTAATTCAATTCTGTGCTATGTTTAAAGTTTCAAGTCTCTAGCTCGTCCGGAAAGGTGTGATAGATTAATTCAAGTCAAAACCCGGATCTTCTCATATTAAGTATATTTGATTATTTAGTAGTAAAAATAATACCTTCGATTTTGTACTATAACTTTTCCAGATTGAAATATTTTAATTTAAAATTAATGAAATAATTTACGACAAACGCTATATCTAAAAGTATGTGTTCCAAGATCTATTCTAATTGAGAATTTCAAATTCTCCTTGCATTCGAAACCAGCCGATAATAACCGATCCGAAACATGTGTGTCGATTACATCACCACCTGCCACCCCGCAGAACACACGACAATCGAGAGTGGATGGATAACCTCGACTAGTGTCCGTGCGAATTTAACTGTTTTCATTGTGACTATATTTTGAAACCTTTCTTTGTTGGAAGTGTAACGACTGATAATTTGAAGGCGACATTAACTTCTTAGGACCTATAAATCGGCTTTGGATAATTATTAAAATTTAGCATTTTACTAAAGTCGGCAAAAATATTTTCAAGATGGTGGCTCTTCCGGTTTTACCGGAAGTTGATGCCGTCTTGCTTATTATAAATGTTATACCTTATATTTTGTTTCATTTTTAGTTACTACGCAAAATTGTAGACATATTTTAGGTATAATATCCTATACCCAAGTATAATTGCTTCTGAAATATTTTAAATTTTATCTCAAAAATGGCATTTCGGGAGTAACTTTGTTAAATAATATTTTTGAGAAATATCGGATTTTTTAATAATTTCTAGGTTTTTAAATGTCCCGTGTGCTTCCTAAAAATTTAGATTGCCAATAAGTTTCCAGGACAAAAAAAATTAAATAAAACTGTTTAAACTTTTTTCTATAGAATCTTTCATTCTGTATATGACACTGACATTAGTCGATTGATGGTGTAAATTAAGATTTTTTTTAAATAATAAACAAAATCATTGACATTTGTTGTAAGAAATTCTGTGGTAAGTTTATTTTTTGTGACGTTAATCACTTAAGCCAATATTTGCTAACTAAAAAATCTACATAATTGTCGTAAGCCATTTTTTTATTTCACCTATATATAACTGGTATATTTGGTACTGTCTAGTTGAATCTCTGAGTTTAGGAAGTCCAATATTACTACGAAATATTTAAATTTAACTTAACATTTTTGTACTTTTTTAGGAAAGATATTTTTAATATTTAGTGGATAGATTCTTATATAATATAAATCAGATTGTTATAAGAAAATTCCCCTTCTAATATAAAAAATGGTAATCTTAAATGAAATGTGTGTATATTTACTCCAAGTTTCTACATTTATTACAATAATTCTTTATTTTTTCAGTGAAGTGAACTAACATTCACCAGTAATTTATCAAATTATTTACTTTGAGATCGGTAAATCTCAAAAGAACCAGAATTGTAAATTCTCTTAGTACCAGAATGTCAAATACTATGAGTATTTCTAATTTTTAAATAGACACAAATATACTTTTAAACTGAAAATATATTTACTTGCGTACATAGAAAGCTAAGATTTTTGAAGACAGTATGTATGCTTTCATTGGAGTACAATTTTTTTGTGTATAGGAGGTGATTTGAAAAGTTTGAATCTGGTAATTATAATCTTAGTGATAAATCACATTATGAGAGATCATCTCAAATAGATGATGATATTGTTAGGAATTTTTTGATAATATATAAGATTTCAGAGCAACTCAATTAAACCCAGATGGGTGCCTGATGAAGTAAATGAGAAAAATTTGAGTGACCAAATCGTCTTTTTCACACACCTGCTTGCTCGTAACAGAAAAGAACCATTCTTGGACCACTGATGAAAAATGAATTGTGAAAACTTGAGAAAGAGGCAATATTGTGGAGTCGAACAACTTCAACTTACTCTTTCCATCTCAAAACCAAACTTGAGCTTCCATTAGAATGATTGGAAAGAAGCACTCGAGAAAAATAAACTGGCGTTAATCATATTGCACCAGGACAATGCCGGGTCAAGCTGCTTTGGGTATTCGCTAGAAAATCAATGAGTTAGGCTGTAATGAATTATCCTTTTTCAATTTTTGTAAAAGAAGTAACTTTAGAGTACATTTTTGTGGATAAGAGGCCGCATTTTTAATATTAAGAACATTTGAATAAGATCACCACCAGTATAGTTTTAGCTCATTATCCTTGGACGAAGCTTTTCACCGTTCCGAGCCAGACCTATTATTGTTTGTCCCGATAAATACATAGTTATAATAAAGTATGTACTTTGGAATACATATCTACCAAACTTCGTCAATTTTAACTATTTTTCTTAATCGTTATTATTACAAAATGTATTTTTTTGATTTATCTTAAGAGGGGAACAGATTTGGAATTTAGTTTACGCAGACTATGTCGATATTTTCCTATAATAGAATTGGAAACGTTAAATTTAATTAAACTATTCTAAGAATTATGATTTTTTATTGATAAGTATGAGTGGAATGTCTGATATCTATAAATTGGTAAATGAAACAGAAACGACTGCTTAGCCGACAACCCCAAGAATTACTTGTTGTTATTTTAATTTAGAATTGCCCTAAATAACTGTGGTTACATGGTTTTTTTTTATTTTCAAAGATCAAGAGAAGACAGAAGACGCTGGAGGTAATATGGTGCTGGCAGCTGAGATCAATTAAGAGTTTAATGTTAAGGAGTAAAGGGCCTATTATTCTATTTAATATTCAGTCTTCCTAAGTTAGAGACCGAATTCAGCATAGTGTAATAGCATTTAAAGCAATTAGGAACCTATTTAGGATACGATTTACTATGGTGCAATAGCATTTAGGATACTAAGTCAAGGCGACGAGAGCTCATAGAGCTATTAAGATAGACTAAGGCGACATACCAGCGAAAATAGACGACATTTCTATATTTCTTTTCAATATCGCATCCACCATATAGAGCTCTATTCGCATCAGCACATGATACAGACAAAAAACACTGATTGTCTTATCGAGATATTAAAGACGATCAAATAATCGGAACCCAAATAAACATGAATATTACACAGGCCTACAAAAAATTGGGTTATGATTGTTGTTGGGCAGCTGGGGGTGATTATAAAGCGTACTAGAATTATTATATTTACGGTGACACTTCTTAAGCTCGTATAATGAGGCCTTGTCTCAGCTGTAGTGTAGGCGAACAGACTCGTATAACCATCGCATATTATATATATATATATATATATATATATATATATATATATATATATATATATTTATATATATATATATATATATATATATATATATACGAGTATAAATCCATACATACTGGATGTAGTTTTTATTATATTATAAAAATGTGATTTAAGAAAAAGTTGAGAATCATATGTGACCCCAAGATCCCGTATTTTTACAACTCGTTCTAAAATTGAATTCTCCATTACATAATCAAAATGTGGTATATTATTTTTTCTATCAAAGATAGATACAAAACATTGAGAAACATTACTCGTAGTCAGAAACTGTAGAGATTTTAGTAATGTAAACTGAACAAGTTAAGAGCATTTTAGGTTACGCTAATTTAATATGGAATTCTTACTATAATACTCATAAATAACGAAAAATACAAAATACGATATCTTTATTACAGGGAAACAGGTGTAAGTGTAAGTAAATTTGAGCTTAGTTGTAAATATAATTTGTTAAGTTTGGAAAAGCGTAGGATAATAGCTCCTGTAGTTTTTCTTTATAAAATAGCAAACAATAGAATTGATGATATGAATCTGCTTTCTCAGGTAAATTTCACGATTTTAACTAAATTTTGGATTTTAGCGAGACGTCAACACATCTTGCCATTATTCAGTATTTTTCAGTTCTCATTTACGAGAATATGGACCTATTTATGCATTTTCCGGATTTACTGGAATTTTTTTTATCTTTCAGGAAACGTGCAAGGTCACTTCCTTCGGGAATAATTTGTTTTAAGAATTTACGCATTTCAATTATTTCCAAGTATGTTTGAAGATCTAAGTTTTAACACAAATCATGTTCCACCAAAGTCCCTGACTAGACTGAAAATTCGAGCCGCCTCAGCTGTCTTCTCGCTCATCAGGATAAGAAGGTAACAAGTGAAGATTAATTAGGTCTTATTTTACCTTCGAGCGCTTCTAGGGAATGAGTCAGTTACGAGGAGGTTATCTAGTAACACTCATCTTAAACTTTTAGTTAACTTTTATTCAATTTTTACTTCTTCACTTTTCTCAACTTTTCACCGTTTTTTTTTAAGTGCTGAATTCAGCGTCAAATCCGCTGACTATTAGTCGCAACGTCAAATCAGGTTTTTTCTCCACTTTGTCACGTTCTCGTAAGTTTGAGGGCATCAAAGTTTGCTAGAATACAAAATTCCACTAACAACTTCGAATTAGAATTCGTTTTATTTAAGCTAGGATGCGTTTTAACTGGATTAATTTAACCCTTTTACCAGGCACCTTAACGAGGTGCGATTTAACTCCAACAGAAACATTTTTGATCACGAACTAAATAAGATTTAATCTCCAAATTCGAGCCGTAATTAAACCGTACACGTCACTAACCTCGCCTTTTTATCGAGGATAATTTCAATATCTAAAATTAACTGTCACTATCAGGAATTTTTCGGCACGATGTTTATCATTAACAGAAGATACTATGTTATCCAAGACAACCTACTTTGAGAACCACGTGCGTACATAAATTGCGGACTAAAAACCATAAACAATTTTCAGATTTTGCAATGTGTTTTTAATAACCCTTGAATTGCGGACCAAAGACGAAAGGACTACTTGAAATCTACCTGCCCGATAACATACCTACCTGATAATAATAATTATTTTATTACCTATGTACTTGAAGGAATATTTAAATTTAATATAATACAATTATTGGAAAAATATATATAACACATGAATTGTGGACCAAAGACAAACGAAACCAGAAGTAACCTTAAGTACCCCATATATTGTATGTAATATTTTAGTTTAGTTGTTTAATAAACCGATTAAAAATTAATCTCTGCCAAAACTTATAATTTTCTTATTTGAAATAAAAATATATTATCCTTACCTTAGCTGTATAAAATGAAGCTTAGTCCGCAATTCATGGTTTTTAAAAAAGGAGTCTTTTTGGTTTGGTCCGCAATTCGAGTACCCAGTTATAACAATCAGGTAGTTAGTCTGCAATTCGAGGCCGCCGAGAACCACCATTTGTCCTACTAATGGATCAATCTCATGGCACCCGAGAGCTAAACTCAATAGGAAAAAGGACGAGTTGTCTCAAGAGCAACGCGTAATGACTTTAGTTTCGTAGCTGACATTTTTCTTTTATATTAATGATGACGTCGCGTTCTGAAATCGGGGAAGGACCCAATCAAAAGTGTCGACACCGCGCCATTTTATATATCGCTGTGCCTCCTCAAGTTTTTAGAGCCTTAACACTGTATTTCGATATTATTTAATTTATTTAATTTATTTAGGGAGTTTGGGGCAATATTAAACCTTAAATTTAATATTTTGTCGCAAAATAAACGTAATAATACGAGAGTTGGTTGTATTTATAAACTTGAAGTTGCTGAGCCTGCATGTGAACAAATTCTTTAAGAGTATGATTGCACAATTTTGCGACCTAAATTATTCTCATGGCAACATAACTCCTCCGCGCCGAAATAAACCGTGCTTATGTTTTTATCAGGATATTTCGTTATTATCGCGTTCGTGACTTATCTAATTTTTTTTTTTTTTGAACATTCTTAGATTCTTTTATAAATTTACGGTAAATAATATATGAGATTACAAATCCAATAATATATAACATAATTGTCTAAATACTGGTTTTGTCGGTATAGATTGATACATTTATTTCTTCAATTTTTCTTTTTTTCCTTAGGTTTGTCCTTGGTAGCTTTACGGTTTATAAAGTTGAGGTTCATTTTGAGTGGCTCGTATATTATTGATTGTTGTTGATTATTTAGGCTTAGGTTCAATACAGGTAAATTGACTTTAGAGAAATCTAATTGGCTTGTTTTATAGGTTTCGAATATTACTGACTTAATTCAAACTTTACACTCCGCTGTGGGATTATAATAGATAGGATTCAAATAGGGGTTCTGTCTTTTGATTTTTGGCAATTTATAGTGCCAATCAAACTGGTTTGTACTGTTATTAGCCATTTCCCATCAGTGATTTTTTTTACTTGAATTTCGTGTAGCTGAACTGAAACGGGTAATAGAATGTGATATTCTTTTTATACTTAATTAGTTGAACTTCACAGGAAGCATGGTTTTCTACATGAGACGTAGAGACTTCTTTGCAGAGGTAACTCTCTGGTAGAATTTTGAACAACTTTAGTCCACGTAGGCATATTTTTCGTTGCGAAGTGGTAAATAGGGTTTATAAGGGATGTTGATGAAAAATGATTTGTTGTTAGAGATCGGTAGTGGGAATACTTTGAAATATGAATATATTTTTTCTTCGACAAGTAAAAGTTCTAAGATAAATATATTATATTGAAGTTCTCTAGAACAATTTTAATTGTTAGGATTTTTTCGAAATATTTTAAATTTTCAGCAGTCAGCAGTCTAAGGGTATGTTATCTGTGCTTAGATAGTTGTTTATTTTTTGTATTTCTTTTACTAATTCTTCCGGTTTGATAATATAATTATGAAGAACATTAATTTTTGCGAAGGTTCTCGAAACTTCAACTTTTTCGAGAATGTCATAATTTTGATTGTCATAATTTTGATTGTCATAATAACGACATTTAATTTATTACGTTATACAGGGTGTCCGGAAAATATGTGTATACCGTTTGATGATGGACTCTTGATGTCAACATTGGTTGATTTAAGCCAACTTCGATATCGACGTTACAAGGTTAAAGAAATATTAATTTTTCCCAAACGTAACTGAATTTAATGATCTTTGGTGTATGGTCTAATACTATAATATAACTTTTTCTAATGGTATAGCGACCGGCTATAGGGTAGCGTGAGTGTTATAAAAGTGACGTAACTTGTAAATATCGCTTTTGATTTTCTATGTCATCAACATTATGACCAACTAGATATTTCTCTCAGAAAATCTCAGGTATTTTGAAGCTTTTTTACCTCTTGAAAAATTTTTGTTGGACGAGCGGTTTTGCCAGGAAGAAATATATTTTCAATTAGATGCATACACCAGTTAACTGTAATACTAAAAAATACCTTTAACAATAATTTTTCGAATGATTTTAGTACTATGACATTTAATAAGTTGATTATTGATAAATTGCCATCCCGATCTAAGAAGTCGACTAAAGTAAGATCAACATTTTAATTTCTACGCCTATTTTACCATTAAATCTGGACAATTATTCGCGTTCCGAGAAGGTTGACATGCTTCTGGTGTATGGGTTTTGTGATGGAAATGGGTTTCGAAGTGTTAGGGTTTACATAGAGAGATCTTCTAACCGCCAAATACCAAATCATGAAACATTTGGTAATATAGAGCGTCATCTCCAAAAAACGGTCTACTTTGAGAAAAAAATTGAAGGTGTGGGTTATATTCGAACAACTCGGATAGTCGGAAAAACAGGGGAAATTTTTGAAAGAGTTGAAGAAGAACCCAGTGTTAGTATCCGCCACTTAGAACGTGATATGGATATCCCTAAAACTATTGTAAATGATATTAAAAAAAAAAACAGTTATTACATTCTTATCACGTCCAAAAGATTTAGGAACTTTTATGGATTAGTATATCCCTAAAACTATTGTAAATGTTATTTTAAAAGAACCGTTATTACATTCCTACCATGTGCAAAAGGTTTAGGAACTTTTATCGATTGGTTCTTCCATGCGTCTTACATTTTGCGAATTTATTCGAAAAAATTCGTGATTCAAATTTTGGTACAAAAATTTTATTAACTGACGAGGCCGATTCTACAAGATCTGAAATCACCTGCTTGCACAACGAACATGTTAATGCGGATGAAAATCCATATGCCATTAAAGGGGTTAAATAGGCCTCTGTTATTTCTATAAATACATTTGAAAGGGATTACTTGTTAAGGTTTCTATTTGTTCCAACGTATTTAAAGAGGTAAACGAATTAAACTATGTTTCATAAAAATTTGTATTATTTTGGTTATTAGTAGTTACTTTTGTTTGGTGATATTTTAAGTTTTGAAATTTCATAATTAAAGAGGCAAGGTTTATTGTTGAATATAGTTCCAATGCTTAGATTCGATTTGTATGGTTTCTAGCCTAAAGTATTCCTGGATAATTATTTAGATTGTCGAATTTTTCTGGGTTTGAGTTAGTCCAGCTCCATCTGGAACAATAGGTACTATTTTAGTTTCATTTATATAAATGATTTCTTTGTTTTTTTTTTCTGGTTTTCAATCTGGATTTTATTATTTTTCTTAGAGGAAAAGGTTCTGTAAATTTATTTTTTATTTTCATTTACCAATCATTAGATTTTTTGTAGACCTGGGACTATATAGCTAAATCTATCGATGTTTTATTTTGGTTGATTTTGTCGATTATTTTAGTTTCATTTCTTTAGTTTTTGGAGTGACTTTTTTTTGTATAGAATTTGCGTGTTATTATTAGGATTGGATAAGTATTCGGCAAATGGTATTAAACTCATAGTCTTGGGAATCCGTGTGTCCTAAAACAAGTTCATAAGGTGCACAATTCGTACTCGACTGTATCGTGTGATTAAAGGCAATAATTGCATATGGCATAAAAATAATGATATCCATGTTGGAATCTAATTCCTTTAAAAGTCTCATGTGTATAATTAGTGTAGAATGACGTCTTTTTATTAAGGAATTTGACTCATTGTAATAGCGTGTAGTAAAATGTATTTTAAGGTTGTGAGCTTTTAATAGGCCATTGACTTTCATTTTTTCAATCCGTTGCCAGGGACAATTTACTGAGGGGTTTTTAAAAAATGAGAACAATTTTAGTTTTACTCAATGTTTCCGTTAATATTAAGGATTGATCGGGTGATTTCCCAATATATTTTGCTCTCTGGCAAATTTGGCAATTGTTAACATGTTTTACAATATCTGACTTGAGTGATTTCCAATAGTGGTTTTGTTTTAGGAAGTTTCGGATTTCTTCGATTCCACGGTGGTTTCCTTTTCCTATATCCAACATAAAGGCAGTATTTTATTAATTTTTAACTTTTTAAAAAGATTTTTAATGGATTGTCAGATATGCACTCTTAGTTTCTTTGAAAAGAAATGGATAAAAGTGTTTTTATTTATCAAAATAATTTTAATGTTTTATTGTCTTTTTTATTGCATTAGTACTGTGTACTGTATTATTTCCTTCTGCAGGTTTAATTTGGATATCTTTGTAGAATCTTAGTTTTATTTTTTTCTTGTTTCTTGTTCAGTTGCTCGTTCGCAGGTTTGCTTAATATTTTTACTTATAATTATTTTAGAAGGTTTTATTGATATTTGGGCAAAAGTAGCTTGACTCTAATGTGTTTAATAAGATTCGACTAAGTACGTATCGTTCGTATTTTGTTTTCTTTTCTTCTTATCGGGTGGTAATACAGAATTTTTTGATTTGATTTTTTTTGTTGTTTCGTATTTTATTTTATTTTCATTTGTGGTTTTAATTTTGTAAGGCTTAGTTTTGACAGGGTTTGGTATAATACGTTTATTACCTTTTTCTTTAAGAGATGTTACAGCAGAAAAATTTTTTACTCTGTTTTTTTTGGGGCATTTCAGTATTTCTGAAATTGGTGTTATATCATAATTTTTGTAAGTTAATATTCTACTATCTTCATTGTAGGAGATATTGTAGATTGATTGATTTTTTTGAAAAGTTCTGAATTTTTATTTTTTCTAAATTTGAAATACTTCAAATATCAAAATTTGGTGTTTCATTGAACGTAATTTAATATGCTTTACGGGTACATTCGTTGTGGAGTTTATTGCAATAATAACACGTTATATTTTGCTCGGTTTTTTATATTTGGGTGTTTTCAAAATTATTAGTCTTATGAATTATCGATATTGTTCGATCGATTAACGGGCGTCTCAGTGTTTTCGTATTGGAATGGGAAAATAACATTTTATGTTTCCAAACAGCGGTTTCTACAATTTATAACTTCACTAATATATATTAAGATATCGAAGCCTAAAAGTCCGTCAAATTTTAAAGAAAAGTTTATGTTTTCCTATTAGTTTGAAAGAAAAGAATATTGAAATATATGCAACTTTATTGTGTATCGTTAGTTCATGGGATATTCAGTGAGTAGTTCTGAAAATATTAAATTTGTGTAAATTAAATATGTAAGGTCGGGTTTGATGAAACTTCTACCGCTGCCTGTATCTATAAGGAATTTTGGATTTATTTCGGGAATGTGGATAAATGATAAGTTTGGATTATTATAACTGTTTAGAAATATTAGGTCGGGTCTTTTGAAAGATTGACTTATTGAAAATTTTCGTCATAAAAATTATTTTTGGTTTCACACTCGCAATAATTTTGATTTTCATACGAATTTTTGTTTCGTACGGTTTTTTGTATCCTAATAGTTATCTTCTATAAAAATGTTCTCACCACATTGTGGATAATTTATTTTATTTTTGTTTATGGGGATGTTTACATCGCAATGCGGATTTGCGAGTTCAGATGATTTGTTAAATAGTTCTTTTGTTCTGCATTTCAATTTATTTTGTTGGGTTTGTTGGTTTCTATTTATAGTGTTATTTTTTGAGGACGTGTCCATCGGTTCATGTTTTTGTTGCGGAGTAAAGCGGTGAAATTCTTGATGTCGATGGTTTTGATACGTTTTGAGAATTAAAATTTGGTTATAGTCTAAAATTATTAAGGTTTTGATCTGAAGTGTTATATTGCCATTGGCCAAATCCTAAAAATTAGTTCGGTCTATTATTGAAAGATCTTTGTTAGCAGAATAGTGTATATTATTGGTATTTTGTTTATTTGCCGCGTTGAAATTTATGGTGGTTTTATTTAAGGAGTTGCTACGGTTTTTATAATATAAAAAGTTTTCTTCCCCAAATGCAATGTTCTAAAATTTGTGGGCTTTGTAACCTTATTACTAGTTGCATGTGGTAATTTAAGCTGTTAATAACTTTTTTTTAATATAAAGTTACCATATTCGGTGAATTTTAACAAATGTGTTTCTTGGGTATCATTGATCATATTTATTTTTCAAAAAGTGTGCTCTTGCATTTCATAATTTTAACTTAATTTGCTGAGGTGTTTCGGTTTATTTTTTCTGATTTTAGGGTAATTATTGCGTTTTTGACTAGGGGCCACGAAGTTTATTCAATACGTGAGGCGATTAGATCAGCTGCTCTACTTACAAGTTTACTTAGTATTACGTTAAACAGGCAAACATTTATAGCCGTGTTAGTGTCTATCTGGTTTTTATGATTTTTTATAGAAACTATCACATGCACTGATAAATTTGTTTATTTGTTTCGTATTCCTATCAAATAAAGGGATATTTTCGGTTTGTTATCGGATTCGCCATTTTGTTGCTAATTCCGTTGCTAATTTCACTATATTAAAGAACTTCCTAAATGCTATGGTATATTTAAAAAAAAAAACATATATTACAAATGATGCTTGTATGGCTGTCAACTAAAAAGATTATGTATGTCGTTTGTATTTATGAACTTAAAGTAGCTGAGTCTGCATGTGAGCAGACGATATAAGAATCTGAGAATTGCTACATAAGATTGCACAACATTGCAACATAAACTATTCTCAGGGAACATAAATAATGGGCTCTTTTTTCACTTTGAATACTTTTTTATAATTCTTTTATAACAGTCAGTATACAGGGTGAAACAAAGTTTTCTCGACAAATTCAAATGAAACGCCATGTATATTATATTTAATTAGTACTGTCTTTTTAGCTTCATCATTTTCTATATATAAATCCAATGCTTACTGAAGTATTCGTCGATTTACAAGCAAAAATGCTGCTTATTATTCCTGAAATTAATATCAAAATGAGCCATCTAAATGAAAATATCAGAAATCTGAGTGACAAAAACTATTTGTCAACAAAGATATTTTTCACAAAAAATATTCCAATAAAAGACACTCACACAGATGCGCTTTTGTATGAATTATGCAAAGGTTTGATGAAACAGAAAAATACTGATCGAACCAAGATTGTTCAAATGAAGAAAACGAGTGAGCAATAAATTTAAATGCAATAGAGAACCAGGGGCGGATCCAGCCTCGCTCTTTGGGGGGGGGGGGGGGCGGTGATATCACAAAAGTACAATATGGTAAGCGAAAGCAAGTTGTTGACGGGGGGGGGGGGGACACCAGCAATATTCCCATTTCTAGTGTAAAAGGCAGGGTCGGGTCTATTTTTCTGAATTTGAAGGTATTGGAGGGAGAGAGGGGCAGTGACAAGAAAAACAATTTGCCGACAGGGGGGAGAATGCGAGCAGCATACATATTCTTAGTATAAGAGACAGAATCGGGTCTATTTTCCAGAAGCTCTTGGAGGGGGTGGGCTATAGCAAGAAAAACAAGTTGTCAACGGGGGGAGGGGAGTGCTAGCAGCATACACATTTCTAATATAAACGGCAGAATCGGTTCTATTTTCCTGAACTCAAAGCTTTTGGAAAGGGGAAGGGCGATCGCAAGCATACACATTTCTATTCTCTATGCAAGAACTAGAGAGAGTTCTAAAACTGTTACCGAAACCTCCAATGTACCTGCTCCAGTGCCGCAGGTAATTGAGGACTGCCATAAATCTAATTATATTAGATTATAAGTTTTTATAAATTTACAGCAACAATAAAATTTCTGGTAGTTAAATTAATTTCTATCAGTGAGCAAAGTACACCTTACAGTGTACTCTTAGCGATTTATCTTGTTTGTGCTTGCTTTTATATATTATTTGAGATTAGTGAGATACCCAAAAGATATGGCTTCAACAACTATATTTATTCCAAGATCGTTAAACCAGGGCATTTTTTCCTCAACAAAAAACTTTTACGATGAATGTTTATGATGTCTTAAGATATCAATATCTAGATAATAATGTTAAGAGGTCTGTTGAGGCGTTGGAATATCTACTATGTACCGAATACTGAAGGAGAAAAAAAAACGACTGGAACTGTTAGTACTCCCAAGCCACATTCGATCACAGGCAGACGAAAAACCTTGTTGGAAGAAGAGATGTAAACGGCAATAAAAGGAGTTATACATACATTTTATTATAACAAGCAGATCCCAACCGTCGACAAAATTCTAACTAAAATCAATGAAGATCGGGATTTACCTGAAATTAAAAGAACTGAGCTCTGGAAATTGCTCAGAGAACTTCATTTTTGCTGATGAAAACCAGATAGGAAGTCTGTCGTTACAGATCGTCCGGAAAATGTCTGTTGGAGAAGGAAATATCTCACACAAGTAAAAGGTAGAGTTGCTAGAAATAACACAACTTATAAAATTAGTAATCTACCTGAATTTTTGAAAGATTTTTTTGAATAAAGTTACTGCAGAAAACTGGGAAAGATTCACATAATAAAAGAATAAAAGAAAATGTGGAAACTCGATCTCATAATCAGTGATATAGAGGAACCAATTATAATTAATTTGAGCGAAGATAGCTCCACTGACTTTGATCACAAATTAGATACGTAATGTTTATCAGCGTAAGCACAATTTATTATTTAAATTTTCGGTGTCATATAAAAATTAATTACATTTGAATCCGTTTTTAGTGTTTAATTGTAATTCTGCAGATGGTTTAAGAAATAAATAAATTGAAACGTCAAATGTCCTAAAAATGTTTTTAATTAATAATAAAATGACCGATAGCCCCAAAAAAATTTTAATATTATATGGACGAATTTATTTTTTTATATACGTTTAACTTCTCGTATTTTTTACACTGGGTATTTTGTAAGTATTTAAATTATAACTTAAAATTTTTGAGAGAAAAAGGTTACGTTTTAGTCTGAATATGCCTAAAACGGTTTCTATGCCAAAATTAAAAATAATAAAATTACAGTTGTAATTTGTGTTAAATATGATAAAATTATCCATATTTTCTAATGTATGTGAATTATTAAGAAATCATAAGAAATAAAATAATATTATAAAAACTTTTTATTTTAAGTTTATTATCGAAATAATATTCTATGCCATAAAAACTTAGTGATAAAATAAACCTCCTTCCGACGCCTATGACAAGGATTAAAATCCTTTTTAACACTTCACATATCCAAATATCTATTGTTATCCAACCAAATAGTCCATTATTATAGACCGTTATTTTTAATTGAAAATTTCTAACCCATTTCTATGAAAAATATATGTGTCTAACAGATTTTGCCAAAGGCACCCGACTAAGAATACAGGTAGTTTGCGAAGAAAAGAAAGGGTAAAAAATTATTTGTTACTCTCACTAGTTCTTGAATAAACTGTAATATAAGAGGCAAACTCGGGTCCATTTTCCTGAACTCAAAGCTCTTGGGGGGGGGATCGCCCCTACCGCCCTCCCCTTGGATCCGCGCCTGTAGAGAACCCACATATGGGTTCAAGAACAGTGGCAAGGGAAATAGATGTAAGTAAGACCACTGTTTTACGAATTCGGCAGAAAAATCGTTTTTATCCATACCACAATCAACTTCTTTAAGAATTGTACGATGATGATCATGAACGGCGAGTAATTTTTTGTCAATATGTACAACAAAAGAAACTAACATTTTTTACATTTTACAAAAATGAAAATGTAAATAGGTATCATCAATATATTATGGTTTTTGGGTTTAGACCGTGTCAAATTGGGATTATTATCCCACTTTTCGCCTGTGATTGCACGAGGCATCTTCAGTGTTCTAATCTCGTGGAAAAATATCCCTGAAGGTGCCTCGTGCATAATCCCAATTTGACACGGTCTAAACTCAAGAATCAGGATTTTCAACTTGACCAAAGCCATAAAAGCTTTCGTTCTTTATTAGGTAGAGTTTTCAATATAATGTTATTAAAAATCCTCACTATATTCGCGTAAACAATCAATACTTCTACCGCAGATGTTATGACTCATAGGCGATCTTATAACGTCTGCGGTAGAATTATTGGAAATATTATCATTGTCATCATCAGCATTTTTTTGAAGAAAGGCTTAGTGCAGACCAATATTTTCAGTTTTAGAGAGTCCTCTATTATACTAAGTAACTATTAATGACCGCCACCGAATGTGGTTTATACATGCCGATGCCCTGGTTTAGTATACAGATAATATTCAATACTTTCTTAATGTTCATTTGCAAGATCGTTGGATTAGGAGAGGCTGATTAATAGACGTTACCTTATTCTTTGAAAATCGCTTAAATATTTTTATCTAACAAAACGGTAATCATTTTAAACATTTAATTAAGTAATTTTATCTATTTTGCACTATAATCCGAACTAACCTGAACATTTATTTAAGTAATTTATAATAATTATCATATTTGTATTTTAATTCTAGAGTTAGTCTTCATCTAAACTTTATTATTTCCTATTAAGAGTCATATATTTTCTAATTTACAGGTAACTCGTTCTCTTAATTTAAAACAGGCTTGGTTCCATCAGCTTTATTTTATTCTACATTGCCCATTTCATCAAACAGTTGCATTAAAAGCACTTCTATATAGTTGATCTATCGGAATAATTTTCGTTACAAATTCTTGTTGCTATCACTAACACTAGGCTTGTTCAGTTTTGTAACTAACAATTAAATTCTTATTCACTTTAATTATAACTAAATCAAATAAACATTTGTATTTGTGAAATTTTTTTCTTCCTAATCATTTTTTAAAGAATATTTAAAAACCCTAATAATTCTGTGTACAATAAATTAAATAAAATAAATTTAATTGGAAAAAAACGTATGCCCAACAAAATAAAGCTTAAAATTTATACAGGATGTTGCATTAAAAATAATGCATGACTTTATATCTAAAAATTAGCATTTATGCGTGGATTAGGGATTAGATATAGGGATGCATAACAAAACGAAATTAGTAAAGGTGTCCAAATTAAATCTGCATTTAAATTTTCCGAAAAAACTTGAATAGAGAATTTTAATTCACCCTGTATACTATTACAAAACGCTTGTTAAAAAACTATCTAAAATGACAACAGAACACATTGGCAAGCGTTTTGTGATATGAAATGATATCATGCTGATTTATTAAATAGAAACAGTGGCCGGTTAATAGGCTTCGGTTTTTTTTTTTTTTTGAGAAAAGGGCTCAAAAATACTGATTTTTTTTGTACAAAACCCAACCATCCTATATCTACTGAATGGCAAAAAGTAGGACAACAAAAATATAAAAATATGCAGGCTGTGTATGACAAACCTATGCGCAATCTGGTATATCTAGTCATGATTTTAGTTTGTAGCTTTCAGCAGTCCCTACAACTACTTATATGTCAGACATTTTTTTGTTCCTATTATTACCGAGATATTGCATTTAAATGCAGTGTTGGATCACCCTGTATATAATACGAAACCATTTCACCTACTTGAAATAATTTTCGGTGCAGTCTAAGCTTCTAAATTAGTTTTGTCTGTACTGAAAGTGGGCAATATTTTGGACACTTGTTTACTTACCTGTCTCTATTCTCGTTTGCACATCATAACTTTTTGATAGCCACTTAATTCATGAGAAAGGCGAACGTACTTTCAAAATAGTCGAAATCCTCGAATTCTTCATCTAGTTCCAAATTTACAAAAATATCAATTACGACAGAGAAAACAAGAAAAGAAAAGAAAAAAAGAAGAAGATACCACATTAAAAGAAATACTGTTGATGCCAAATCTAAATTCATGTTTTTTGTGGTTATGTTACAAAGACGCGGCACAGAACAGATCTAACATTAAAGTGATAAAAAGAGTCCTTGCTAGACCAAAAGTGTATCCTTAAAGACCCGATTCTGTAAGCACATTTTTTGGCATTTCTTTTCATTATCGCTTTCTAGACAGGGACATACTTATTCATTATTAGACACTAAAGAAAGATAGAAAATTATTATTCTGACATTCTTATCTTCATTTTTATAGAAACCCAGCTCAGGTAGTCATTAATTTACTACGCTTCGAAGACAGTATTGATGGCTTTTGTTATAGTATCCGAAGTTACTTGAGTTAAAAGAATATACACCACTTTTGAGAAAAACTTTTAGGGTAAATAAAATTCACTTGATGTCTGAAACTCATCTGATTCAATTTGTATACAAAAGGTTATATATATATATATATATATATATATATATATATATATATATATATATATATATACATATATATATATATATATATATATATACATATATATATATATATATATATATATATATATATACATATATATATATATATATATATATATATATATATATATATATATATATATATAGGGTGTTCCACCGGAAATTCATTCGATCTATATATGGAAAACTATATAGGAAAATTTTAAAAATTTGACAGTATACTAATGTCGATAGGGGCAACACGTCTAAAATATTTTCACGATGGTGGCACTTTCGGTTATACCGGAAGTGGGTGTAAACTTGCTTATTTAAAATGGTATATGTTATTATATTTTTGGATTCTGAGAAATATTCTATAGTCTATTGAAGAATTAGAGAGAGCAATAAATCAATTTTGACCCTTTTTTTCTTCACAAACTACTTGTGTTCTTTAGTCCGGTGTCTTTGGCAAAATCTGTTAGACACGTATTTTTTATAGGAATGGGTTAGAAATTTTATAATCAAAAATACCGGTCTATAATAATGGACCATTTGGGTTGGATAACAATAGATATTTGGAAATGTGAAGTGTTAAAAAGGGTTATAGTCATTACCATAGGTCTCGGAACGAAATATAAATAATTTTGCCTTTTTTGGGCACATTAAGACTAACACGTAGCCTCATTTTCACAAAAAATCTAAGTTATAATTTAAATACTCATTATCATAAATACGAGAAGTTAAACATACGTAAAAAATTAAATTCGTCCATATAATATTAAATTTTTTTTTGGGCTTTCGGTCATTTTATTATTAATTAAAAACACTTTTAGGACATTGGATGTTTCAATTTATTTATTTCCTGAACCATCTGCAGAATTACCATAAAACACTAAAACAGGATTGAAATGTAATTAATTTTTATATGTTATAGTTAAAATTAGACTTACTTATTTTTATTTCTATTGCACGGACATCTTAATTTAATTTACTTTATTATATGGATATCCGATAGCCCCAAAAAATTAAGACAAACTTGTTAATTCTACACTCTTAGGAAAAAGATACAAATACCATAATAAAATAATAAAAAAATTACGGCTAATTGGAATTAAATATATCCAAAGATAAAGAGTGAGACACAATAAAATAAAAATATATAAAAAAATAAAAAAATATATAAACATTAAAAATAAAATACAACAAAAACAAAAATTTGTGTAATAAATTGTGTTTACACTGGTAAATACTACGTATCTAATTCGTTATCAAAGTCAGTGGAGTTATCTTCGTTCAAATTAATTATAATTGGTTCCGCTATCTCACCGATCATGTGAAAGAGTTTTCACAGTTCATTTTATTCTTTTATTATATGGTCCACACATTTTTTCCAATTTTCCGCAGTAACTTTATTCAAAAAGAATCTTTCAAAAGTTCAGATAAATCACTAATTTTGTTACTTGTGTTATTTCTAGAAATTCTACTTTTTACTTGAATCCATATCGCGATGTTGCTTAATTGTTCGAAGATATTTCCTTCTCCAACGAAGAGTTTCCGGACGATCTATAAGAACAGATTTCCTATCTGGTTTCCCCCAGCAAAAATTAAGTTCTCTGAGGAATTTCCAGAGCTCAGTTCTTTTAATTCCAGGTAAATCCCGATCGTCATTGATTTTAGTTAGAATATTGTCGACAGTTGGAATCTGCTTCTCATAATACAATTTATGTACATGGGTTTTCATCTTCCTGTGGCCGAATGTGGCTTGGAAGCACTAACAATTCTAGTAATCTTTTTCTCCTTCAGCCTTTGGTAAATAGTAGAGATTATTAGATAGACTCCTGTCGTTTTAGAATATATCTCAACAGAGCTTTTAACATTATTATCTGGATATTGATGTCTTAAGGCATCATAATCATTCATCATAATAAGTTTTTCGTTGAGGAAAAATGCACTGATTTATATATATATATATATATATATATATATATATATATATATATATATATATATATATATATATATATATGGTTCTGCCTGGTGGGTTTTCTCGCTTTTCTGTGTCTCTTTTCGGCTCGCTGTCCTGTTTCTCTGGTATCTTGTTTTTGATTTGGTTTTGAGTAGAGTTTTCCATATATTTGAAATGATCTGTGTATCATCTCTCTTGTTAAAGTTTTTAATGCTTTCTATTTCGAGAGCTTCTTTGATGATGCGCGTTCTATAGTGTTTTATGGGTGCGATCTGTTTGGTTTCCTGGAAATTTATAATGTGTCCTATCTCCTGATTATGTTGGAATAAAGCTGATATCGTTTGCTGATTCTTTATGCTTATTCTTTAGCATATCAATTGACGAAGCTCTAGATCAGAGTGAGAGAAGTTCCCACATCACTTCATCGACCTCTCAAAAACACGTACTTTTCCGATGAAAATAATTTTTACTGACAGACAGATGGTGCTCCTATGGGATCTTTGCTATCACGAGTCATCGCAAATCTTTTTATGAAATATTTTGAAACAGAAGCCTTAAAAAAACCAAAACGAAACCATCCCTCTGGAAACGTTACATGGATGACATCTTCATCATATGATCACACGGAAGATCCAACCTAGACATATTCTTAGAGGAACTAAACAGCATTCATCACCGCATTCAGTTCACATTGGAAGTCGAAGTTAACAAGCAGCTACCTTCCTTGACCTTCTAATCACCCAGAACGATGGTCGGGACGAAGAGTTGGTACAGGCGGCAGCGGAATTTCTTAAAAATTGGAGTGAGGAGAAGGAGCCTAAAATAAAAGTTATAAGTGGTGTGGTAGTGCAAAAATCGTCGCGTACAAATCGGGCACCTTCTCCAAGAGCTTCAAAATTGCAGAAGTTCTTGACGATGCCGAAATCGGAAATCTCCAATAAAACAACATTTTATTCGGCGATTAAAGGTGTAGGGCAGTCTAGAAAAAAATTTACTTTTAAGAACCCCAAGACCCCGCACCGCTACCCGATTTCTTGGCAACACCATCACCACCACCGCGACCGACAGAACCATTGTCCGTGGAAGTCAAGATAGTGGAAGGCGACGATGGACCAACTCCACCAACACCGGCCAGTGTAGTGGAAATGTCAGAGGTAAAGCCTTCACCAGTGAAGACTGATGCGCCACTGTCTTCGATATTGGGATGGCGCAAACCATTCAAGAGTCGGTTTAAGCAGTGTAATTAAGGCGATGAAACATCTAATGTTTCATCGTCTTCATCCCTGAACAAAATGGATACTTCAAAATGTTCTGAGACATCCCAACCGGAGTGGGCTGAAGGTTTTACCAGCTCGCAAAGGACAAAACTATCGGACAAGTTAAAAATTAAAAAAGACTTGATGAATTAACTTAGTGAGAATGACAGATCGAGAGGTGAACTAGAAAAATAATTACTCGACATACAAAAACAATCATCGGTTAGAAAAAGTGCGGGTGAGCGGTACAAAATACAATTGGCGGACTTTGATAAGTTGTCTAGTAGATGTTAAGTAGTTATAAGTATTAGTTTATATTTTATAGTATTAAGTTTGTAAATATATTTTGTAAATAAATTTTATAGATTAATAAAAAAAAAGATTTTTATATTTTAACAAATGTTTTTTAACAAATATATAATTTTTATATATAGAATAAAAAAATTGCTTGAAAATATACTCTTTGGTGTTTTATTTCATATAGAATCTTCCCCGCATAATATTAGGTGGTAAAAAAAGTGCCTACAATCCACTAAATCCAGATTTTAGCATAGTTGTAACTATTTTTGATAATATTTACAACTATGCTAAAACACGGTTCGGTTTAAGAAGTTCAGGTTCTATCGCCAGAACTTCTAATACTCGAACGATTGTACTAAGTATTGGTGGCCATATATATATATAGAGACAAATTAGTGGTGCGGGTAACGACAAATGTCCTAATACGTATTGGGACCAGAGTTGTATGTGGTCTCATATACGAATGAACGACTTCGCCGGGTTCTACCAGCAACAAATTTAATACTTTGTATCCAATATTGTATGTTCTATAAATATAATATTAGTAACAAACTACTAATATGAACTAAAACTACGATCAAAGTATTCTGTGGTCCTAAAAAGGACTGTTGTTTTGTGTCCGGGGGCAGGGGAGGGTCTGAGGCTTATGGTGGTACATCCTCATCAACCGTTCACTAGCTCGAGGAGTCGTACGAACCCTGGGGATCTTCCGGGTTTACAACGTTGCCAGCGATGGTGTCGTCGCTAAAGATTGATGAGCCTCTGCTTGCGGGTTTTTCTTCTTCCATGTTAATCATGTGAGAGTTGAAGTGTATATGACTGTGTAACTGGCCCAATATATATATAGAATTACCCCCACCCCACCAACGGATTCTAAATGTTGGGTATTGGTGAGAGCTTATGGAATTATTGATTTTTTCAAAAACTTTAAGCAAGGAATTAGATTTGTTTTTTTTTTGGTTTAGACAATAAGACTAATTCTTAACATTTTGTGAAGAATACATTACAAAAAAAATTAATAGAAACCTTGTGTGGGCTGTTAATATTTTCATTGGTTCTCAAGCATATAACTTGGCACTTAAGCAAGGAGAAAAATGGTCGTTAAACGAATATTTCTCCCCATAAGTGACGACTACTAAACTACGATCAAAATATGATGTGGTCCTAAAAAGGACCGTTTTTGTGGCCTTAAAAGGGCCTGGGGTAAGGGTCGGGTGTCTACCGTGGAGCAATACCCAACGATAGTAACACCGACCCAGGGACAGCTCTTGGTCTTCTTCCTAGTTGCATCTGGACCTTGGGCTGCCAAAGCCGTACTGGCGGTGTCGCCGTTGCTGGTGGTGCCGTCGATGCTGGCGGTGCCGAGGATGCTGGTCCTAGTGCGGTACCCCTGCAATCCGTGGTGAACTTATAAAAAAAGAAAAACCGCCCCCCTACAACTTCCCGATAACTCCGTCCGGCGGTCAAACTTCCTTTCTATTGATTTTTTGATTTTTTTGGTCTATATTTTCTTTATTTTCAAATTTTTCAAAATTTTTTTTCACCGTTGTATTCTCAAAATTCTAGGTAATTAAAGTGCTTTTATTTTTTCTTTATCTTGAACGGTTCCCGAGCTACAGCGCTTATAAGAATTCAAATTACTAACTTTTTATAACACTTTTTTTCAAATTTCATTTTCTCGAATTTTCAAAAATACTACAATATGTAGATAAAAATTCTCTCTTTAATTTCCCAATACCGTTTTTCTCTAAATCTTCAACTTTAGCGCGTATTCGCCATTTTCGAAAAAAAAAATATTTTTTTACACCATTGCATTCTTCTCCTTAAAATTTTAGGTTATTAAAGTGCTTTTATTTTTTGAACGGTTTCCGAGCTACAGCGCTTTAAAAATTAAAAATTAGTAACTTTTTATAACCCTTTTCTTCAAATTTCATCTTTCCGAATTTGAAGAATACTAAGATATGTAGAAAAAAATTCTCTTTCTAATTTCCTAATATTGTTTTGCTCTAAATCTTCAACTTTGGCGCGCACTCACCATTTTTCAATAATTTCTTCAAAAAATTCTGTTTTTTACGTTTTTACTATCGTGAAAAATGCTTGCTTATAGTACTCGATTTCCTCTATAATTGTTTCCAATAACTTTTTTCCCTATTCCTAACCGTTACTTTCCTACAAATTTTCTAAATCGTTGTGTTCATATTTTTTCTTAAAAAAATTTTTCTTGCGTTATCTAAGTACTTTTTTTCACTAAATAAAACCCCATTATCTGAACTCCTGTTCTGCTATCTTAAGAAGCGGACTTTTCCATCTGCTTTTTTTGTTGGGTTTCAAATAAATATAAAAATATTACTCCACTTTTTAGAAATTTGTTGATTCAAGTACACCATATTTTAACATTATTTTGTGTTACATTTAATCGATACATTAAAATATTTATTGGTCATGGAATCGTTTAATACATTTTAACTAAAAAATGAGTCGTGAATAACTAATGCGTACACTTTGGTGTCTTTGGGGAATTTATTCTTTCTGG
Organism: Diaprepes abbreviatus; assembly: GCA_034092305.1. Lineage (NCBI taxonomy): Eukaryota > Metazoa > Arthropoda > Insecta > Coleoptera > Curculionidae > Diaprepes > Diaprepes abbreviatus. The sequence continues at coordinate 3,064,091 of JASJET010000026.1, forward strand.
TTTGGAACTCCAATTTCACATCCACTGTCGATGAGTTAATAGCCTCTGGTTGATGACTGCAATTGATAATAAAAACGGGGTTTTTCATATATTCGGCGAACGTTATCATCGGATCTTGTATTTCGCGCCCATAGTGGCTGTTTTGGAAGTTTTCATAATTGAAATAGGCTGCTACGTACAGTTTCTTGGCGAAATTTAAATTCTATCTATCGTAGGGATAAACGGTTGAATTCAGATACAGTCTAATGTCGCATATGCCGGCGTGGGTAAACTGGGTTGCGTTTTTTTCTTTTTTGTCACAATTATTGCTGTCTTGAAACGCGACGATTATATAGCGTGGTCTTTCTAGACTTGTGCTCGTTCTCAATTCGTACAGATCCCATTTACGATATGCCATTTGAATACTGGCATTGTTTCCACCTTTATTAATGCGAGACAATATTTTCAATTTTTGCTTGTCGACTGGAATGATGTGACGAATTTTCCATTCGATTTTGTCGATACTAATTTCGGCGTCTACTTCGCCGACGTAGCAATTGGTAAAAGTGCGAGCTATAATCATAATAAGCTCTTGTTTTACGTTAAAAACACCTTTTGTATAATCTTCGACGAATCCCATAAGATATTTTAAGGGTAATAACTCCAGGTATACGAACCATGGCGACCTGCTCACCTCCCATCTCGTAGCGAATTTCATAGAATAAAAATGCGAGGGCATTATGTGATAAAAAACATTTTTTCGTTATGTCTATGGGATTAAATTTTCCCTCGATATATAAGTAACTTTCGGCGATATCCATTATAATATCTATCCGTATGGTTTATTCGTATGCCCTTCTAGACTAATAATGGAATTGTCCAAGATGGCTTCGGAGAAAACCTCTATTTTATGGCCGGTGGTGGAAATCATTTTCGCACTTTAAGACCGATTGATTTTAAAAATTTATAGTCTTCGGCAGATAACTGTAGAGATGTTTGTGATCTAATGTCTGGACGACGACTAACCTTGACGTTGACTCTTCTTTTACTTTTATTATGTTTCGGCGGTTCCCCAATCTTAGTTGACAGCATACACAATTGACGATTGAAGCAAAAACCCATTTCTATGAAAGTTTCATCAATTCCAATTTCACGATAATTTTCTCGCCTTGAAAATTGAATAGATCACTCCTATCGTCCAAGATGCGAAGAGTAATGTTGTCGATAAACTGACGTCCTGCCGGCATTAACGGCATATAAATATTATTTTGTGGTTCTTTACTGATTTTGTAACCAGGCTCCACATCGATATCGAATTTGAATAAGGTATGACATTCCACAGAATTCATATGTGCCCAGAAAATTATATTACAATCTACGTGCATGATGCGTACTTTCATTATTTCCACCATTTCGGTTGATTCGTACTCTTTGTCTCTTTTTAACACTGTATAATTAAATCCTAACATTTTACCGATATTCGCCTCTCCTCGGAAATTTATAGTATATTGAAATTTCAGTTCACATTTCAGCGTATTATTATTAGCGACCAAGGAAAAGATTCCATCATTCTTTTCTTCAGTTGAATTCCTTAAAGCCTCCGACACAGCTTTACCTATCTCATCTATTTCATAGGCCCCAGGTGAAATCTGCAATTGTATCGGCTCGGTGCTGTAACCTTCCTTCATGTAGGCAAACTTATTGTTGCTTTCATCCACATTAAAAATTGAAATCTATGTGTAAAATCCCAGCAATGCAACACCATATTTGTTTTCTTTATGTAATTCGATTAGTGGATAAAAATCGGCGCTTAAGACACTCGAGTGTCCTGTTAGTGTGAACGTATAAGACATGACTAACCATTAAAACATCACACATCTCGGTTTTATTCTTAGCGGCAATATTTAAAAAGATTCATCTTCACACCTTTTCTCACTGCATTAGATAGTGATGTTTTTATGCCATTTTCTGCTTTTATGCGCACATCGCTGATTTTGCAATAACAACAAAATATTTTTCTAGTCGTAAGATCCTCATCAGCCGTATCATCGTTTAAATTGCTGCTGAAATAATGTTTGCAACCGCACTAATATTTTATAATATATCGATATCGTTTTTGAGGTGCTCGGGCAATGCAATCATTACTTCCTTGGGCATGTTTTCTAGCTGTTACACGCTCATTTTGCTTAATCCACCGGCTAGATGAAATGCTTTCAGTAATATACATTTTAGTATAGTTATTGCGATCCATTTGCGGTGTTAATGGTGGCGATGATAACATCTTTTACGCTGATGATTCGACAGGAAATTTTAAGCACAAATGTCCACACCAGACTGTTCCAAAATCCTGTTGACGATCGTATATTTAGTAAATAATTTTTGATGGTTCGGATCCCGTTTGTAGCTATTGTACCAATTCGATCGGTGGGGGTAAGTCGCCGAAGCTGTCATAATATGTTACTTTAGAATTGTTTTTTCTATAAGCTACCCAGTGAGTCCCTGCACCAGACGTACTATCCAAATTCACTATTGCTGCTTCATAACGTCGAGAACCTTGTCTAGGTAATGAATCCCTCATATAAACAACTCGAAAGTGTCCTATTCTCTTCTTTTTTGGTCTTGGTCTTCGAGGTAGGGATTCAATTAGTTTCTTGATCTACGATTTAAAAATACCCCATACCTTTATGATATGTCTTTAGAAACAAACCATTTCCTTTCGATTTTAAATACAGGCCGGCACCGGTTTTATCTTCGCTGCTTGTTTTTACAGCTTTTACGGCGCGCACAATTCCCGCTGCCCCACCGGCTAATGAACCCAAAGCTGATAACCCGGCAAAAATTGGTATTAATGGTAATATTCCACCAGTTTTAGGAATCGGTATTATTCTCGGTGTACGAACCTTCCTTTTGCCACCTGCTGCTTTTACCGATCTACGTCCTGCAGACAGAGCTATTTTAGATGCATTCATGAGATTTTTTTCCAACACATTTTTCCTTCCGGCTTTTAATAATTCCTTTCGAACTGTTTGTCGAATAGCTGTTCCGAAACTGACTTTTCCTTTTTTTACGACGTGTGCCTTTACTAGATGTTTTTTTTTTTAATAGTAATGATGATGGTGATGATGATGATGATGGTGATGATAGTACAGCCACACCAAAACGCTATTTTACCTTCATAATGTTTGTAACTAACCAAGTTGTTGTTTTTTCACATAAACTGGAATCTTTCGATTTTATTCTATTCCAAGCACTTTGTTCGAGCTCGTAATCCGCTCGATATCTCGCACTTATGTTGTCTTTGTTATGTAAATAGGCTAAATCGTGTTTTTTGCATGCGGCATCCAAAGGATTAATGCCTGGATCACATCTTGTTAAACGTTTTATTACTTTTATTCCGGGTCCGCAATATTGATAACCGGGAATGTGTACCTCGAATGGTAATTTATTTATTAACGAATTCACAACTATATCTAATGTGGTCAAGCAACGTCAAAAACAACAACAATAACAACAACAACAACGACAATAACAACAACAACAGCAGCAACATTATCCATCTACAAAATCACATAATCCCAGTATATCAGTGCAGTCGACTCAAATATTAGGTTTTCCCCAATCTATACATTCCTTTCAAACCTCCACATCTATTCAGCAGCATTTCAAAAGAGGATATTAGCCAATCGGTGTTTGATACACCCTCGACATCAACTAATATATCTTTCGCATCCACTGACACCGCAACTCCGATACTTTAAACTCACACCTGAAAGGATTATGGTCAAAACCATCTTTATACGATACTGTATATGGTGTACGTTTTGGTTCAAAAACAGATTATAACAAAAATTTTATTGGTAATTTAGAGGTGCGTTTTCGAAATAGAAATATTGTCTTATACAAAAAGGGGAACAACAATTAAGTGATAATGTACTTTCAACGTACAAGGAAATTTTGGAATCCACGAGTGCTGTCTACAAGAATTTTTAAAAAAGTGATGGTTTACGGGAGACCAGATGGAACAAATATTTACGAATTATTAAAGCTCTTATAATGGACACAAAATTAGGTGGTACTATTACAAAAAAAATCTCTCTGAAAAACTACAGTTACCCACAAAAAAGAAATTATCTTCGAAAACATTTGAATATGTCTACTGGAACAAAGCTAAAGAGTTGGTGGATCGTTTACGTTTGTTGTGGAGCTTCAAAATGGCCGATCACACTGGACACGAAAATGAAATTATGTCAATCATAGAGGAATTACGAGAAGAAGATATAATATATTAAGCTCAATATTTAATGATATTATTCAGTTCTTCCTTCGATCTGAAACCTTTAATATTACTAATAATATAGAGCCCAGTCTAGAAAAAATCAAAATTGTTAATGAACTACATAGAACGGCTAAAAAAATATTTTGTAAGACGGCGCACGATAATAAAATGATACAGAGATTTGTGGCAAATTGATTTGGCTGAAATGCAACAGTATGCTGATGAAAACGATGGTTATCGTTATATTTTGGTTTGTATAAATTGTCACTCTAAATTTGTCTATACCAAAGCGATAAGAAACAAAACCGATATAAAATTTACTAATGCGATGAAAAGCATTATTGAAGAGGTATCATATACACCAACAAATCTGCAAAGTGATCAAGGAAAGAGTTCTATAATACAAACTTTCAAGCCCTGATGAAAAAAAAATATAATATAAATCATTATTCCACTTACAGCACAAAGAAAGCTGCAATTGTTGAGCGAGTCCTAAGAATTTTAAAAAATAATTTATATAAACAATTCTCGGCAAGAGGGTTTTACAAATGGATACATATATTATCGGCAGTAACAAAAACCTATAACCATTCGAAACATCGCACCATCGGAATGAAGTCTGTAGATGTGCAAAAAGAAACGCAAATTAAAGCATCCGATTATTTAAAAATTGTACCTAAAAAATTTAAGTTTTCCATGGGTGACTTTGTGCGTCAACTGAATTGTTTAAAGTTGTAAAAGTTAACGTTACAAATCCACCTATATACTTGTTGGAATCGATAGAAGATCAGCCTATAAGAGAGTGTTTTTACGAGTCAAAACTACAAAAAACAAGCAGTCCTGGCGTTTATCCAGTAGAAAAGGTCCTTAGACAATGCAAGAAAAATCACACCGATCAATTGTTAGTCATATATCTAGGATTTCCCAACCACTTCAACTCTTGGATAGATATAGCTAATATTGTTTAAATAACATATTGTATGACTATAATTTTAATTTAAAATGTAAAATAAATAAACAATATATGGTAAAACAAAGTTTTTTATTTCAATCTTCATCATTAAAAACAATGACAATAAAACATCATACACATAAATAACATTTCAATATTCTTGGAGGGAAGGTCCAATTCACCGACGACTACGACTTTATCTTCAAGGCTATGCCACTCGGAGTGCGTTTTCCTATTCTTTAACCTGCTTTCTCTTTTTTTAGATTTTTTTTGTAGTCGAGCCGTACGACAGAGCGCTTAATGAGTCATTTAAAGGCTGATGATAGAGTATTTTCTGAATAACTTCAACTATTGTTTTAAGCTCATTATTATTTTGGTATATCATGGGGAGGACATCCTTGTTAAATATGTCACATATTACAACTGCAAAATTGTAAAACTTTCTATTAAGAAAGTTTTTTGTCACAGCATCGTCATCATCTTTAGGTTCGCCTAAGTTGGTTATGATTTTTCCACCCATATCATACTGCCCATCCGCTGTAAGTTTAAAACCAATCCCTTGTGGTCCGGATAATATATGATATTTCTCATAACATTTCTGACGACCAAATTTATCAATTGTGTTGTTTCCTCGACTCATTTTTAATCTTAACTAAACTATTTTATTTTTATTTGCTTTACTTATACTAAATATTTCAGCTGAGAAAAAGAAACACTGACTATGATCTACTGGGTTGGTATATTTATAAAAGAAATAAAACAAAACAGTGATTGTAACAAATATTTATTTATAGTTATTTAATTGCACAAATACAAAAATTATAAAAAATTAATTTTCCATATCTTTATTTTCGTTGCTCAAAATCCCATCCGGCACTATTTCGATCGTCAACATCTTGGGCTGTTGCTGTCGCAGGAACCAATTCATATTTTGCAGCAAGCTCACCTGGTAAATGTGGAATATTGACGAGGTATTCTTTTAATTCTTCTTCAACCATTTTAACACAAAATATATCCATGTCTATGGAACCATATAAAAATTTGTCGCACAGGTATGCCCCAACCAAAAAATTGATTGCATCCCTGATCTCGTTCTCATATTGATCTTTGGTTGCCTCAACATGCGACCAATCATTTGCGCTATCTAACATATCATGAGCCATATTTCTTAATTCTTTTCCCAACCAAAATATGTATCTATCTACCTACACATTCGTTGACGGCCGTTGTCGCATCAGCAGACATCTTTAACAGAAATAATGAACACGCGTAAGTATTCTGACATGTGCAACTATATTTTAAATTAAATTACATTCTTTTTTTCAAACAATTTACATATAATTTACTCCAATGAGCCAAAACGTAATAATGTTCGAGTATTGTTTCCAAAAACTCTAGTGCCCTGCCCCAAATAAGTTGGAGTATATTTCCCTTTAGTTTTACTTATAATATCTACAATATCGTCAGACAGTGTTTACGCCACAAGTTTTGGCAAAAAAGTCTCGAATGTGCTATTATCACCGTCATCGTGTTAAGCCATTAGAAGAGTTTTACCAAATCGTGTAGTCATTGAAACCATCTTCACAATTTTATACACTTTCCCCACAATCATTTCGGTAACCTTTTTTCTCTCTAGTACCTCGAAATCTTTGCTGAACATTTCATTAATTTCATCTAGAGTTTCTTTTGCAATATTCATTATTGAAAAAATGGTATACAGGGCGATTCAAAAATCGATCACGAAACTTAAGGGGGTGATTCTACTTGACAAAATAAGGGTAGAGCTTCATATAATTTTTTTTCAAAATGTCATTCGTTTTCGAGTTACAAGCCGTCCAAGTTCAAGTTTTTATTTTTTGTTTTTTGAATTACTCGCTTACAGGAAAACCGATTTGACTAATATTTGAAACATAGGCTAAGTCTTCTGCGCTTCATCATTTTAGTAACAATTCACATTGATTGTTTGCCGCTAGAGGGCACTTTACCTACATTGAAAATTGTTTTTTTGTCATAATTTTTTAGTGTTGACAGCTACAGTAGTTTTTGGCATAATTTCTGAAAGACTGATGCCAGGCCTTTAAAAAAGGTGCTCTTTATTTACATCGCTAAACCCAACGGTTTAGACGTAAATCACCCTTAAAAATTAAGTGGTAAATTTACTTTTCTCATTTCATTACCACCAGCTACCAGGTAAATAGCTATCAAAGTATACTAGAGCTCTCAGTTTAACATCAAATAAATTCGCTTTTTAAACTATTTAATTTATAATCTTAAAATAACTAATAATGGCTAATCACCAATATTCAAATATCGAATATTGTGATATCCATTTTTGTTATGGAAAAGCAAATGATAATGCAGAGTTGGCAAGAAGATATTATATGGAGAGTTATCCGGAAAGAAATATCCCTCATGCTCAAACATTTTCCAGTGTGCACAGGAGGCTTGCGGAATGTGGTTCCTTTAAAAGTTATAATGGAAATAGGGGAAGACCTAGAACTGCTAGAAACGTGCAACAAGAAGAAAGAGTGCTTGAAATTATTGAAGATAATCCAGGTATTAGTACTAGAAAAATTGGGAATGAAGTGCGGCTCTGTCAGGCTAGTTCATGGAGGATACTAAGAGAAGAACAACTCTACCCGTTTCATTCAAAAAAGGTGCAGGCTCTTTATGACGATGATCGGCCGAGACGGTTGGAAATGTGCAATCAGATCCTAGCTAAGTATGAACACGATAATCGATTAATTGGCGTCATATTATTCACTGACGAAGCTGGTTTCACTCGTGATGGCATAACAAATCTACACAACATCCACACATATGCTTACGAGAACCCAAACAATGTGGTAGAAACGAAACATCAGCGTAGATTTTCACTAAATGTGTGGGCAGGGATAATAGGAGATTACCTTATTGGTCCTCATTTCTTTGATGGCCCATTAACTGGTGACGTATACTTAGATTTTATCCAAAATCGTCTCCCATTGTATCTGGAAGATGTGCCATTGGAAGTAAGGGCCAACATGTTGATCCTCCAAGACGGAGCTCCGCCCCACTTTAGTATACGTGTCCGACACTATTTGAATGCAACGTATCCTGAGCGATGGATAGGACGAAGTGGACCATTGGCATGGGCAGCGAGGTCACCAGACCTTAATCCTATGGATTTTTTCTTTTGGGGTCATTTGAAACAATTGGTGTACGATATTCCAGTAATCAACGTCGAGGATCTTCGCTTCAGGATAATCGAAAAGTGCCAAATTATTAAAGAAACACCAGGAATTTTTCATCGAGTTAGGCGACATTTTTTGAAGAGTGTTAGGAAATGTATGGAAGAAAATGGGGGACATTTTGAGAATCTTTTTTAGTTTGTTTAGTACTGTTTCATTAATTTTTATCAATTAAATGTATATCGCAATAATCCATAATATGAATATTTACTGATTAGCCATTATTAGTTATTTTAAGATTATAAATTAGTTTAAAAAGCGAATTTATTTGATGTTAAACTGACAGCTCTAGTATACTTTGATAGCTATTTACCTGGTAGCTGGTGGTAATGAAATGAGAAAAGTAAATTTACCACTTAATTTTTAAGGGTGATTTACGTCTAAACCGTTGGGTTTAGCGATGTAAATAAAGAGCACCTTTTTTAAAGGCCTGGCATCAGTCTTTCAGAAATTATGCCAAAAACTACTGTAGCTGTCAACACTAAAAAATTATGACAAAAAAACAATTTTTAATGTAGGTAAAGTGCCCTCTAGCGGCAAACAATCAATGTGAATTGTTACTAAAATGATGAAGCGCAGAAGACTTAGCCTATGTTTCAAATATTAGTCAAATCGGTTTTCCTGTAAGCGAGTAATTCAAAAAACAAAAAATAAAAACTTGAACTTGGACGGCTTGTAACTCGAAAACGAATGACATTTTGAAAAAAAATTATATGAAGCTCTACCCTTATTTTGTCAAGTAGAATCACCCCCTTAAGTTTCGTGATCGATTTTTGAATCACCCTGTATAAATCCAAAAATTACCGTGAATATAAAAGCACTTTCAGAACACTACACGAACACAACATTTGATGTTTATGCCACTGATATCTGCAACTGTTTGAAGTCACTTCTTTTCCCACTAACCTTTATAGCGAGTTTTCAAGGTCGAATTGTAACAATGGTGGGGGGTAGCTAAACGGTAGAAATAGTGGGAGGAGTCTTCAACGTCAAATGACGTCACACATTTAAATTGGTATAAGGATAACTTCAAGGTCAAAATATAATGAAATAAATAACTACATTTTATGTACTTTATTGATTGACATTTTTCTGTCGTTCTTCTATTCGTGTAACATTATCGTTTAAACCTAAATTTCTTAATATGTTCAATAATATTTGTTCGTTTTTATTTATTAAAAATTTCTTACAAACTATAATGGCTAAAATACACATTTCAGCATGGGCCATATACTTAAAAAAATACACTAAAATCCTGAGCCTCCGAATCTTGCATTTCATATGCGTAAAATTCCGAACAGGCTGCAGAAATTAGAAATTCTTCGTACATTTCTCTCAATAAACTTTCCATATTAACTACTACTACGTTAAACTTAAGTCCTATACTCTAATTTCATTTAACACAACCGGATCTGCAATGAAACTAATCAGTTTTTGCAAACAGTCACTAAACCCCAACTTTTTTATTTCACAAACAAAGTCTAGTAAATTTAATGTTTTGCTGCAATATTTACGACATGCATTCGCAGCTTTCATATTCAAAAGCCAAATTAAAATAGCGCGACGATCATTCTGCTCGATTTTTCATTGCATCATTGACAACAAAAACACAATCTTACAGGAGACATAGAATTCGTTGTTCGAAGTGGAGCCAAGAGGGGCATGGACAAAGCCGCTGTATTGGCAGTACTGCTCCTGATAGCGATCAGAATCAGGAAAACTCCCAGTAGCCAGCTTAAAGGCGCGAAAGCTGACTAGGTGCTACCAAGCCCCACCAACAATAACAATTAAGGTATCCCGGCTGCAAAACGATGGTTTCAGGTTGGTAGTACCCGGAAAGGTATGCGGTCGGGTATGTGAAATGGTATTAGGTACTGGTTCTACTTACACCATTGTAAAGCCAAACATCATGGCTCAATGTAAAATTGGTCTTCCGAAGAAGCAAACCGCCAATGGTGAAGTCATACCTGTGAAAGGGATACATGAAGTCAAAAAAACCCTGGGAAGCACCACTATCGAATATGTGGTTATTATTGCTGATATTTTGGACGAAGTAATACTAGGTCTAGATGTCATGGAACACCAGCAGCTTGTCTTTGATCTTCCTCAACGAGTACTACGAACCAGAAATGAAGAAAGTGTTATAAATCTTCCGAAAAATAGTAAAGTGTCGATCCGGGAAGTTGTACTTTTTGAAGATGCGATGTTACCGCCATGTTCAGAACGTATAGTAAAAGTAAAGGTTGATGATTCTGAAGAAGATGAAATAGTTTTAGTTGAACCAAGTCAAGATTGCTCGTTGTATGCAAAAGGGATTCTCCTGCTACAACACTGATCCAGAATAAAGGAAGTCATATATTTGTCAAGATGCTAAACTTGAAGGATTATCCTCAACAAATGAGAAAAGGTGACAAGATTGCTACCTGTCAACCTATCGACGTGATAGTTACCGGTATCCCGTTACAACCTGAGTAATTACCTGCTAGTCTGCCTAAGGTACTTCAAGACCTAGTTAGTACGTCAACACCTTTACCGAAACAAGTTCAGGTGGCTAGACTGGAAGATCGTTTACGAAGAAATCAGGATGTTTTCTCGTTATCTGATAGCGATTTGGGAAGGACCAATGTAGTGGAGCATCGAATAAATACTGGAGAAGCAACTCCTATTAAACAAGCTCCAAGGAAAATAACATTAGCAAAACGTGATGAGGTAGACAAGACGCTTAAAGACATGCAGAATCGAGGCATTATAGAACCTTCCCAAAGTCCCTGGACATCCCCAGTTGTACTAGTTAAGAAGAAATATGGCTCAGCTAGATTCTGTGTTGACTTCAGATGGCTTAATGACGTCAAAAAGAAAGATAGTTTTTCTTTACCTCATATGGATGATACACTAGATGCATTAACTGGGTTAAAATGGTTTTCCACATTCGACTTAAAAAGTGGCTATTGGCAGGTACAACTTCATCCAGAGGATAAAGGAAAGTCCACCTTTTCTACTGGAATGGGGCTATGGCAATTTAATGTTATACCATTTGGTTTATGCAACGCTCCAACCACTTTTGAACGTTTAATGGAACGAATTTTACATGGACTAACGTGGAAAACATGGATAGTCTACGTAGATGACATCATAATTCTGGGAAAAACATTTGACGATCACCTGAAAAATATCGAAGATATATTTCAAAAAATGAGAAGTGCACAATTAAAGCTCGGTCCGAAGCAATGTCAATTTTTCCAGAAACAAGTGAAATACTTGGGACATATAATCATAGAAGCTGGTATACGAACCAATCCAGAGAAGACAGAAGCCATTCAAGGTTGGCCAATACGGAAAAATAAACATGAACTAAGAATTTTTACTATAGAAGATTAATAAAAGAATTCTCCCATATTGCAAGATCTTTACATCGACTGAGTGAAAATAGCAACAACTATGAATTTTCTGCAGCCTGCGAAGCCGCTTTTAATGAACCAAAGAAGGCACTTTGTAATCCTCCAATACTGTTGTATCCTGAATCTGATCATATGTTTGTTGTGGATATTGACCCTAGTAACTCCTCTGTAGGTGAAATTTTGTCCCAAATACAAAATGGCCAAGAGAAAGCGATTGCTTATTTTAGCAAAATACTCTGTAAAGCTGAGCGAAATTATTGCGTAACAAGAAAAGAACTACTCGCCATTATAAAGACACTTGGAACACTTCACAAATTTCTCCTGCGAACAGACCACGCATCATTAAAGTGGCATTTACAAGTTAAAAATCCTCAAGGTCAAATAGCACAATGACTACAACGCTTGCAAGAGTACCATTTTAAGATTGAACATAGAAAAGGCTTGAACCACAAAAATGCAGACGCTTTGTCAAGGAGATCGTGTCCAAAAGAATGCAAGCACTGTAACAGACACGAAGAGCGAGAAAATCCTGACGTTTTCTATTGCCGAAAGACACGACTGCAATGGATTGGTATTCCAAAATCATCTCCAAAGAACAACATGAAGATCCAGATCTTAACCTTATCTTTAAATTAAAGAATATTCAATCCACTTTTCAAGAAATCTCGTCAAAATCTCAAAAAGTGAAACGTTGCTGGGCTTTATGGGATTCCTTGATTATGCACGATTGTCTTTTAAAAAGAGTTTGGGAGAGCTTTTGTGGCAAAGACTACAAATACCAGACTATTTTACCCACCAAAAGGATTCCAGAATTACTGCAAGCTTTACATAGTGGTGTAGGTGGCGGACACTTAGGGGTTATGAAAACTCTTGAAAAAGTTCGAGAGAGGTTCTATTGGCTGGGGAGCCGCGCTGATGTAAAAGATTGGTGCAAAACCTGTACCGACTGTGCTGCCAGTAAGGGACAGAGGACCCGTAGATTTGTAGATATGGGGTGCCAGGAAAAATACATTCTGATCAGGGCAGAAACCTTGAATCCGAAGTTTTTACGAACCATTGCAACCTTCTGAAAATCCGCAAGACCAGAACAACACCCCTACATCCACAGTTAGATGGAATGGTTGAGAGATTTAACAAAACGCTGGAGAATTACATCAAAATACAAGTAAATTAACAACAAAATAACTGGGATAAATGCATTCAGCTATTTTTACCAGCCTATCGTTCAGTCATTCACGAAACCACTGGAAAAACATCCGCTAGTATAATTTTTGGAAAAGAATTACGTCTTCCAGCCGATTTGCTTACTGGACGCCCACCTGATACTGAAATAACTTGGGAAGACTATATTAACCAACTTAGTAAGCAGCTTCAGGTCTTACACGAAGTCCGTCAAAATTTACAAATAGAAAGCGACAGAATGAAGACCCGCTATGGCCTCAAAGTTTGGTTGTACAATCCAAAAAGAACCAAAAGGCATTCATCCAAGCTTCAAAAGTCATGAGAAGGTCTGTACAACGTAGTGACTTTACTAAACTAAACGATCTTGTGTACCAAATTCAGAAAAGCCCTCATGCGAAGAAGAAAGTTGTGCATCTTGACAGATTGGCCCATTATCAAGATCAAGAAGGTTGATCGGGACGATCAAGGCTTGGAAAGGAGCAATGTAACGAACTTGATGGTGTTATGCATTTCATAGTATTAGTTTGTGTTTATAGTTTGTAGAGTTTTAGGTTTATTTTCTACGATTTCATAATTTATATAGTTAATTTTACCTTTGTTAATTTCTTTAGGAGACGTCTATGAAAGAAGGTCTGAAACTTTATAGAAATTCTATTTTCTTATCTTCAACATGGAACGCCTATGACAGAAGGTCTAGAAATCGCCAAACTATTCTTTTTTCTTATTTTTATTACACACTGTAATATGAAAATCTATCTAGAAAGATCCGTAATCTTCTGGTAGCGACCAAAAGTGTATATAAAGATCGGCCAGATCGGCTTTTGCGGACAGAATAGTTTGAGAGTTTGTCGACGCAACTTAAGGTTGACAATAAAAAGCTTTCAAAATAATAGAGTGTGTCCAGTAATACAGTGTGTGTTCAAAAATCGGCCGTCGGGAACAATATATATATATATATATATATATATATATATATATATATATATATATATATATATATATATATATACGAGTATAAATCCATACATACTGGATGTTGTTTTTATTATATTATAAAAATATGATTTAAGAAAAAATTGAGAATCATATGTGACCCCAAGATCCCGTATTTTTGCAACTCGTTTTAAAATTAAATTCTCTATTACATAATCAAAGTGTGGTGTGTTATCTTTTCTCCAAAGCGAAAGACAAAACATTTAGAAACATTACTCGTAGTCAGAAATTGTAGAGATTTTAGTAATATAAACTGTATATATCTTATGTTATCAGCATTTTAGATTACGCTAATTTATTAGGGAATTCTTTCTATAATACTCATAAATAAGGGACAATACAGAATAAGTGTTTAGGATATCTTTATTACAGGGAAACAGGTGTAAGTAAAGTCGAACTTAGTAGTAAATATAGTTTATTAAGTTTGAAAAAGCGTAGGATAATAGCGTCTGTAGTTTTTCTTTATAAAATAGTACACAATAGAATTGATGATATGAATCTTCTTCCTCAGGTAAATTTTGATATCGGACAAAAAATATATTAACTTTCTATATAATAAACCATATATTACCAATTATTTTACTAACGCTCCAGTTATCATGACTTGTAAACTAGCTAATGATGTTTAAACTGAAGTGGATATTTTTGGAATAAGTTATGAACAACTAGAATGTAGGTTAATAGAAATAATGTAAATTATTTTTTCCCCATTATCTTCTTTACGTCTGTGTTTTTGTGTGTATGTCTGACTGTTCTAAATTCTATAATTAAGTATGTATTGTATCTGTACAGTTTGTACTAAAATAAAACAATTAAATAATATGATACGTTTACGGCATTGAACTTGCCATTATAATTGAGATAGGGAACACATGACGATATTTTTGTATCTGTCATAGTTACATTAAAACTCACTTTGTGTGTCGAAAAACTGTACTTCAATACACACAGGACGGTTCAGGAGTGCGTTTAAATGCAATAGCTAGGTAATTGTATGAATTACAAAAAAAAATCAAATTATTTAAAAAAAAAACACCCTGTATATCATTTTGTCTTTACATAGTCCTTTTTTTCCATTCACCTAATATGATGTTGTTGAATCTGTATAAAGTTATTAAATTTTTACGGCCACTTCTCTCAAAAAACAAAGACACGTTTGACACCATCTGTTTATTTTAATAAGACAGCAAAGTATCAGTTCATAATGAAAAATACTCGCAAATGCCATTTCAACTCGAGGTTGATGTTTATTTAAAAAAAAACAATTTCTGTTACAAATAATGGGATCCAAGCTGTATATTGAACAATATTATGTATGTTGGTTGTATTAACGAAGTATGAGTGTAATCAATTTAATTTTCCCCACGTCAATAACAATCGTGTTCCTGTGCAGATTTTATGTTATATAAACGGAATAATTTACCGATTTTTAATTAATTCTTTCCAAGGGCTTCTCGCTATTATTCAGTATTTTTCAGTTCTTATCTCCGAGAATATGAAGCTATTTATGTATTTTCCGGGTTTATTGAAATGTTTTTTATCTTTTGGAAAACGTGGAAGTTCGCTTCCGACGAAATTAATTTATTTCCAAGTATGTGTGAAGATATACGGTTTAACACAAATCATGTGCCACTTTTTCACCGTTTTAAATACTGAATTCAGCGTATTTTTTGTTAGTCAAATCCGCTGTCGATTAGTTGGAATGTCAAATCAGGTTTTTTCTTCACTTTGTAATGTTTTGGTAAGTTTAAAGGCATCAAAGTTTGCTAGAACCAAAGATTATTATAGCTTAGCGTTAGCTATAATAATCTTTGCTAGAACGCAACCATTTACCAAGCACCTTAACGAGGTGCCATTTAACCCCAACAGAAACATTTCGGATCACGAGCTAAATAAGATTTAATCTCCAAATTTGAGCAGTAATTAAATCGTACGCATCACTAACCTCGCCTTTTTATCGACGGTATCTAAAATTAACTGTCACTATGAGAAATTTTTCGTCACGATGTTTATCATTAACAGAAGATACTTTGTTATCCAAGACAACCACAGGCGTACATGAATTGTGGACCAAAAATCATAAACCATTTTTTAGATTTTGCAATGTGTTTTTAATAACCCATGAATTGCGGACCAAAGACGAAAGGGCCATCTGAAATCTACCTGCCCGATAACCTACCTACCTGATACTAATAATTATTTTATTACCTATCTACTTGAAGGTATATTTAAATGTAATGTAATACAATTATTGGAAAAATATATATAACCCATGAATTGTGGACCAAAGACGAACGAAACCAAAACTAACCTGAACTACCCCATATATTGTATGTAATATTTTAGTTTAGTTGTTTAATAAACCGATTTAAAATTAATCTCTGCAAGAACATATAATTTTTTTATTTAAAATAAAAAATATATTACCCTTACCTTAGCTGTATAAAATGAAGCTTAGTCCCAATTCCTGGTTTTTAAAAAATGAGTCTTCTTGATTTGGTCCGCAATTCGAGGCCGCCGAAAACTACCATTTGTCCTACTAAGGGAACAATCTCGTGGTCCCCGAGAGCTAACCTCAATAGGAAAAAGAACGAGTTGTCTAAAGAAGAGCAACCCGAAATGACTTTAATTTCGCAGCTGACATTTGTCTTTTATATTAATGATGACGTCGCGTTCTGAAATCGGGGAAGGACTGAATCAAAAGTGTCGACACCGCGCCATTTTATATAGGACTCTGCCTCCTCGAAGTTTTTTTAGTTTTAACACTGTATTTCGATATTATTTGATTTATTTAATTTATTTGTTTGGGCAATATTAAAACTTAAATTTAATATTTTGTCACAAAATAAACGTAATAATATGATAGTGAGTTGTATTTATAAAGTTAAAGTTGCTGAGCCTGCATGTGGACAAATTCTTTAAGAGTATGAGAATTGCTACGTAAGATTGCAATATTGCAATCTACATTATTCTAATGGCAACATAACTCCTCCGCGCCGAAATAAACTGCTTTTATGTTTTTATCGGAATATTTCGTTATTATCGCGTTCGTGACTTATTTGATTTTTTTTAACATTCTTAGATTCTTTGATAAATTTACGGTAAATAACATACAAGATTACAAATCCAATAATATATAATATAATTGTTCAAATACAGGTTTTGTCGCTATTGAATGGTACAATTATTTCTTATATTTTTCTTTTTTCTTCCTCAAGTTTGTCCTTGATATCCTTGGTAGCTTTACGGTTTATAAAGTTGAGGTTTATTGTAAGTGGCTCGTATATTATTGATTGTTGTTGATTACTTAGGCTTAGGTTCAATATAGGTAAAGTGACTTTAGAGAAATTTAATTGGCTTGTTTTATAAGTTTCGAATATTACAGACAATTCGCACTTTACACTCCGCTGTGGGATTCTAATAGATAGAATCCAAATAGGGGCTCTATGTCTTTTGATTTTTGGCAATTTGTAGTGCCATTTAAACTGGTGAGTACTGTTATTAGCCATTTCCCATCAGTGATTTTTTGTTACTTGAATTTCGTGTAGCTGACCTGAAACGAATAATAGAACGTGATATTCTTTTTATGCTTAATTAGTTGAACTGCACAGGAAGGATTGTTTTCTACATGAGACGTCTAGACTTCTTTGCAGAGGTAACTCTCTGGTTGAATTTTTTAACAGCTTTGGTCCACGTAGGCATATTTTTTGTTGCTAAGTGCTAAATACGGTTTATAAGGGATGTTGACGAAAAATGATTTGTTGTTGGGGATCATGGGAATAGTTTGATATATGAATTTATTTTTTCTTCGAAAAGTGAAAGTTCTAAGTTAAATATTATATTGGAATTCTCTAGAAAACTTATAATTGTTAGGATTTTTTCGAAATTTTTATAATTTTCAGTAGTCAGTAGTCTGAGGGTAGTTTATCTGTGCTTAGATATTTGTTTATTTTCTGTATTTCTTTTAGTAATACTTCCGGTTTGATAAAAAAAATTATGAAAAACATTAATTTTTGCGAAGGTTGTCGAAATTTCAACTTTTTCGAGAATATCATTATTTAGGTGTAGCCTAACATTATAATATGGAGTTTTCAAATGGTGTAGCGACCGGCTATAGGATAGTGTTAGTGTTATAAAAGTGACGTAACTTGTAAACATCGTTTCTGATTTTTTATGTCATCAACATTATGACCAACTAGATATTTCTCTCAGAAAGTCGCATGTATTTTGAAGTTTTTTTACCTTTTAAAAAATTTTTGTTGGCGAGCGGTTTTACCAAAAAAAATATTTTCAGTTAGATGCCTAAACCTATTAACTGTAATACTACTAAAAAATACTTTTAACAATAATTTTTTGAGTGATTTTATTACTCTGGCATTTAATAACTTGATTATTGAAAATTGTCATCACTGTCTAAGAGGTCGACTAAAGTAAGATCAACATTTTAATTTCTAAGCCTATTTTACTATTAAATATGGACAGTCACACGCATTGCGAGAAGGTTCACATGCTCCTGGTATATGGGTTTTGTGATAAAAATGGGTGTCGAAGTGTTAGGGTTTACATGGAGGGAGTTCCTAATCGCCAAATACCAAATCATCAAATATTTGGTAATCTAGAGCGTCATCTCCGAGAAACGGGCAGCTTTGAGAAAAAATTTGAAGATAGTTGTTATATTCGAACAACTCGAATAGTCGAAAAAGCAGAGGAAATTTTTAAAAGAGTTGAAGAAGGACCAAGTATTAGTACCCGCTACTTAGAACGTGATATGGATATCCCTAAAACTATTGTAAATGATATTTTAAAAGAGCAGTTATTGCATTCCTATCACATCCAAAAGGTTTAGGAACTTTTATCGATTAGGATAACTCTAAAATTACTGTAAATGATATTTTAAAAAAAACCGTTGTTACATCCCTATCACGTCCAAAAGGCTTAGGAAATTTTATCGATTGGTTCTTCCATGCGCCTTATATTTTGCGAATTTATTCGAAACAATAGATTCAAAGAGACAATGAGGCACCAGTAAGATGAGCAACACGTTCTCCAAAGTTAAATATATGTGCCTTCTTTTTGTGGGCCGTTCTTAAGACAGAAGTATACAAGACTCCAGTTAACACCCCCGAAGAATTATTGATGCACATTTTAAACGCTGTAAACCTTTTTAATAATCCTCAGATATTAGATAAAGTCCAATTTCACTTTTTCAAAAGTGTTAATAAGTGTAGTCACTAAAATGGCGGCCATTTCCATCTCTATTTGGAACAATAGGTACTATTTTGGTCCATTTATATGAAAGATTTTTTTATTTTTTTTCGGGTTTTCAACCTCGATTTTATTATTTTCTAATATTTTTCTTAGAGTAAAAGGTCCTGTTAATTTATTTTTTATTTTCATTCACCTATCATCAGCTTTTTTGTAGACCTAGGATTCTACAGCTAAATCTGTCGATGATCTATTTTGGTTGATTTTGTCGATAATTTTATGTTTCATTTCTGTAGTCTTTTAAATAATTTTTTTGTATAGAACCTGCGACTTATTTTTAGGATTGGATTCGGCAAATACATGAGAATTCATAGGAACTCGGGAATCCGTGTGTCCTTAAACAAGTTCATAAGGTGCAAAATTCGTACTTGAGTGTATCGTGTTATTCTTAACCATAATTGCGTTTGACATAAGAATATTATCCATATGGGAATCTGCTTCTTTTAAGAATATTATGTGTTCAATCAATATAGAATGATGATAACGTGTAGTAAAATGTATTTTTAGATTGTGAGCTTTTAACACTGTTTCATTTTTATATTCCAATCTATTGTCAGATACAATTTACTTAGGGGTTCTTAAAAATGAGAAAAATTTTATTAATTATTCGCAACAGTATATATCGTTTCCGTCATAAGATACTCTTTGTGCATATTTTAAAATATTATCTATAACAGTAAGAAATTTTCATATGTCGACGATGAATATATCTATAATTTCAAAGAGTTTACTCGATGTTTCTGTCAATATTAAGGATTGATCGAGTGGTTTCCTATTATATTTTGCTCTCTGGCAAATTGGCAATTGTTAATATATTCAACAATATCTGAATTGAATGATTTCCAATAGTGATTTTGTTTTAGGAAGCTTCGGATTTCTTCGATTCCACGTTGGTTTGTTTCTCCTATAACCAACGAAAAGGCAGTATTTTATCAATTTTAAACTTTTTAAAGGGATTGTTCCTGGATTGTTAAAAATATACTCTTAGTTTCTTTAAAAAAAAATAGGTATAAGTGTTTTTATTTATCAAAAAGATTTTAATGTTTTATTGTCTTTTTTACGGTATTAGTACTGTGTACTGTATTATTTTCTTGTGGTCAGTTGGAGCTTTAATTTAGATATCTTCGGAGAATTTTAATTTTGTTTTTTTATTATTTACTTGTTCACTTGTTCGTTCGCAGGTTTGCTTAATATTTGTACTTATAACATTTAGAAGGTTTTAATGATATTTGGGCTAAAGTCGCTTGACTCTAATGCATTTAATAAGATTCGACCAAGAACGTTGGCATTCGTATCTTGTTTTCTTTTCTTCTTACAGGGTGGTAAAATAAATTTTTTGAATTTAATTTTTTTCATGTTTTTAGTTTATTTTATTTCCTTTCGAGGTTTTAATTTTGTAAAGCTTAGTTTTGGCGGGGTTTGGTATAATACGTTTATTTTTTTCTTCAAGAGATTTTAGAGCAGAAAGATTTTACCGTATTTGTTTTTTTTTTCGGGTATTTCGGTATTTCTGAAATTGATATTTTTTTTATTATAATTTTTTGTGTTTCCAAACAACGGTTTCTACAATTTATAACTGCATTAATATATAGTAAGAAGTCGAAGCTTAAAAGTCCGTCAAATTTTGCAGAAAAATTTAATAGGCAAAATTTATGTTTCCTTATTAGTTTGAAAGAAGGGAATATTGAAATATATGCTGTATTGTATATCGGTACTTTACAGTGAGTGGGTCTGAAAATATTAAATTTGTGTAAAGTAAATATGCAAGGTCGGGTTTGTTGAAAATTCTACCGCTGCCTGTATCTATAAGGAATTTTTCATTTATTTCGAGGATGTGGATAAATGTAAGTTTGGATTATTATAACTGTTTAGAAATATTAGGTCGGGTCTTTTGAAAGCTTGACTTATTGAAAATTTTCGTCATAAAAATTATTTTTGGTTATCACATTCGCAATAATTTTGATTTTCATTCGAATTTTCGTTTCGTAGTGGTTTTCTGTATCCTAATAGTTATCTCCTATAAAAAATACTCTCACCACATTTTAGATCATTTATTTTATTTTTGTTTATGGAAATGTTTTCGTCGCAATGCGGATTTGCGAATTCAAATGATTTGTTAAATAGTTCTTTTGTTATCCATGTTAATTTATTTTGTTGGATTTGTTGGTTAGTATTTGCAGTGGTATTTCCTGTCCATTGGTTCATGTTTTTCTTGCGAAGTAAAGCAGTGAAATTCTTGATGTCGATGGTTTTGATACGTTTTGAGAATTAAAATTTGGTTATAGTCTAAAATTATTAAGGTTTTGCTCTGAAGTGTTATATTGCCATTGGCCCAATCCTAAAAATTAGTTCGGTCTATTATTGAAAGATCTTTGATAATTATATAGATTTGTAGATTGATATTAACAGTATAAGTTATACACCAGTGCATTTACTTTTAGTATAAATAGTCATGTAGATTAGGAATTTATTTAGTTTCACTTGAAAACGGCTAAAGATAACTACTAGCCGAAACGTCGTGATATTCAACAAAAATAAAGACAATGGAAGTCCAACAGATACCTACTACTTCGCAATAGAAAGTTTTCTTTCCCAAATGCAAAGTTCATAACTTGTTTTAAAATTTGTGGGTTTTTTAATCTTACTACTAGCTGTATCTGGTAAATTTAAGCTGTTAATAAATGTTTTTAATACTAAGTTAGCATATTCGGTGATTTTTAATAAATGTGTTTCTCGGGTACTATTGGACATATTTATTTTTAAAAAAAGTAGTCTTCTCATGTGTCATAATGTTTAATTAATTTGCTGAGGTATATTATTTTTTTTCTGGTTTTAGAGTAATTATGTCCTGCACTATACAGCCGATTGATCTTTGATCGGCAAAGGTATTAATAATTGCGTCTCTGATTAGGAGCCTCGAAGTTAATTCAATACGTAAGGCGATTAGATCAGCTACCCTACCTACAAGTTTACTTAGTATTGCGTCAAACAGGCAAACATTTATAGCCGCGTTAGCGTCTATCTAATTTCTATGGTTATCACAAGCACTGATAAACCTGTTTATTCGTTTCATATTCCTATCAAACAAAGGAATATTTTTGGCTTGAAATCGGTCCAATTGATATAACAATTAAACGATTTGTTTAATATACAAATTTAAATATTTATCGGTTAAGCGATATGTTCAATATAACAATCAAACAATATATTAATCAATCAATTAAACGATTTATTGATTAGCGATATGTTCAATATAATAATCAAACAATATGTTAATTAATCAATATTTCAATGGGACTAAGGAATAAATTAAAAGATTGCCCTTAAAGCGTAATTCTGATGAGAGTGATCATGGTTTCTGATATCGTTTGATTTCGATTCTTTGATTTTCTTAACATAGGTTCCAATAGGATGAGCAATGCTTGTCTCCTTTCTGGCTTCTACTTGTGAAAACTAGGAGATGCTTGTTCCTTTCTTCTCGCATCGATAGGACATAGAATGTTGTTCATTCCCTGATCAACGAGCTACACACTTGGGTACACCACTACACTTTGGAATTGGCACTAACCACTTTTTTTTGCTCAACGTACTTTACTGATGGTAGAACATTTTTCTTCCCGGATTGTTTTTTTTTTTTAATTTGCTTGATGGTGTTAATTACTTGTAGAAATCAAGACTTTCTTCTTGGTAAAGCCCTTAATACTATCCTTACGACTGCGCCAATTTCCAACTCGGAGTAAATATTTATTTAAAAAAAAGTTTTTATTATAAATGATGCTTGTATTGCTATATACTAAAGAAAACTATGTATGTTGGTTGTATTTATAAACTTAAAGTAACTAAGTCTGCATGCAAACAGGCGCTATAAGAATTTGAGAATTGCTACGTAAAATTGCACAACATTGCAACGTAAACTATTCCCGAGGAAACATAAATAATGTGCTCTTTTTCACTTTGAATACTTTTTTATAATTCTTTTATAACAGTGAGAAAAATTAAAATGAAACACCCTGTAAATTATATTTAATTAGACCCTTTAGTATTATCATTTTAGTTTTATCAAGAAATCTCTGTATATAAATCCAATACAAATTGCTCGTTTTTATTCCAAATTTAAAATCGAAAAAACATTTCTTTGGTTACCTGTCAGAAATCTGAGTGACAAAAACCGTTTGTCAATAAAGAGAATTTTTCAAGAAAAATATTCCGATAAAAGACACCCACACAGATGGGCTTTTTAAAAGACACCCACACAGATGGGCTTTTATATGAATTGTTCAAAGGTTTGATGAAACAGGAAAAGACTGATCGAACCAAGATTGTTTAAATGAAGAAAACGAAGTTAGCAGTAAATTTAAAAGCAATTGAAAACCCGCATATGGGTTTAAGAACAGTAGTAAGGGACACAGATGTAAATAAGACCACTGTTTTATGAATTTGGCGGAAAAATCATTTTCATCCATGTCACAATCAACTTCTTCAAGAATTGTAGCATGAGGATCATGCAAGGCGAGTAATTTTTTGTCACTGTGTACAACAAAAAATTCAAAGAAAACTAAGATTTTTTATTGATAAAGCACCATTTTACAAAAATTGAAATGTCATTAGGTGTAGTTTTTATTATAATCCCATTAAAAATCCTTACTATATTCACATAAATAGTAAATAATTCCACCACAGACGTTATAAGACTCATAGGTGGTTCAGTAACGTCTGCGGTAGAATTATTAGTATGCATTTTTTTTTGACGAAAGGCTTAGTGCAGACCGATATCTTCAATTTTAGAAAATTCTCTATTACATCACGTAACTGTTAATGTCCGTAACCGAATGTGGTTTATGCATGCCGATATGCAAAATCTTCTTAATGTTCAATTGCAAGGTCGTT
Source organism: Diaprepes abbreviatus (assembly GCA_034092305.1). Taxonomy (NCBI): domain Eukaryota; kingdom Metazoa; phylum Arthropoda; class Insecta; order Coleoptera; family Curculionidae; genus Diaprepes; species Diaprepes abbreviatus. Next base: position 3,088,253 of record JASJET010000026.1, read on the forward strand.
GGATTCGGAGAGGAAGATTAATAGACGGTACCTCATTCTTTGAAAATCGCTTAAATATGTGTATCTAGCAAAACAATAATCATCTTGAACATTTACTTAAGTAATTTTCCCATTCTGGACGATAATCTCAACTAACCTGAACATTTATTTAAGTCATTTGTAATAATTATCATATTTGTATCTTAATTCTAGAGTTAGACTTCATCCAAACTATTATTTCCTGTCAAGAGCCACATTTTTCCTAATTTACTGTTAACTCGTTTTCTTAATTTAAAACAGGCTTGATTCCATCAGCTTTATTTTATTCTGCATTGCCTATTTCATCAAACAATTGCATTAAAAACGCTTCTATGTAGTTGATCTATCGGAATAATTTTCGTGACAAATTTTTGTTGCTGTAACTAACACTAGGCTTGTCCACTTTTGTAACTAACAATTAGATTCCTATTCACTTTAATTGTAACTAAATCAAATAAACATTTATATTTGTGAAATTTTTTCTTCCTAATCATTTTTTAAAGAATATTTCAAAACATTAATAATTTTGTGTACAGGTATCAATAAACTAAATAAAATAAATTTAATTGGGAGAAACTTGCCCCAACAAAATGAAGTTTAAAATTTTTAATTTCTAGAAAAATGTACAAAAATCTTGAATAAATCTGAATAGACTAAAAGAACCTGCATTCTGTCAATGTTTTAAAAAAAGAGAGAAGCCCAAAAATAAGACAATTCACAGATTGTTCCATTAAAAATAATAAATTCATGACTTTATGTCTAATATCTAGTATTTACGCGTGGACTAGATATAGAAATGCTTAACAAAACGAAATCAGTAGAGATGTCAAAATAAATCTGCATTTAAATTTACCGAGAAAACTTGAATAGAGAGTTTTAATTCACCCTGTGTGCTGTTACAAAAGAATTGTTAAAGAACTATCTAAAACGAGAACAGAACACATTGTCAAGGGTTTTGTCATATGAAATGATATCATGCTGACTTATTAAATAGAAACAGTGGCCGACTAATAGGCCTCGGTTGGTTTTTTGAGAAAAGGGCCCAAATATACTGAATATTTTTGTACAAAACCCATTTATATATATATATATATATATATATATATATATATATATATATATATATATATATATATATATATATATATATATATATATATATATATATATACTGAATGGCAAAAAATTTGACAACAAAAAATATAAAAATATGCAGGCTGTACGATTTAACAAGAAATTAGTTTGGTGTAGGACAAAACATATGTGCAATCTAGACATTATTTTAGTTTGTAACTATCAGCAGTCCCTACAACTTATGTGTCAGACATTTTTTTACTCCTACTATTCGAGATATTGCACTTAAACGCAGTGTTGGATCATTCTGTATATAACACAAAACCAATTCACTTGAAACAATTTTTGACGAAGTCTAACCTTCTGAATTAGTTTTGTCTATACTGAAAATGGGCAATATTTTGGACACTTGTTTACTTACCTGTCTCTATTCTCGTTTGCACATTATAACTTTTTGATAGCCACTTAACCCATGAGAAAGGCGAACGTACTTTCCAAGTAGTCGAAATCATTGAAATCTTCGTCTAGTTCCAAATCTATAAAAATATCAAATACAACAGAGAAAACAAAAAAAGAAAGGAAAAAAACAAAAAGATACCACATAAAAAGAAATACTGTTGATGTAAAATCTAAATTCATGTTTTTTGTGGTTATATTACAAAGACGCGGCACAGAACAGATCTAATATTAAAGTGACAAAAAAAGTCCTTGCTAGACCAAAAGTTTATCCTTAAAGACCCGATTCTGAAAGAACATTTTTTGGCATTTCTTTTCATTATCGCTTTCAAGACAGTGACATACTTATGCATTATTAGACACTAAAGAAAGATAGAAAATTATTATTCTGACATTCTCATCTTCAGCCCAGGTAGTAAATAATTTACTACGCTTCGAAGACAGTATTGATGGCTTTTGTCATAGTATCCGAAGTTACTTGATGAGTTAAAATAATATAGACCACTTTTGGGAAAAACTCTTAAGATAAATAAAATTCACTTGATGTTTGAAACTCATCTAATTCAATATAATAAGGTTTTATATATATATATATATATATATATATATATATATATATATATATATATATATATATATATATATATATATCATCGGGATCAATTCGATCTACATATGGAAAACTATAGAGGAAAATTTTGAAAATTTAATAGTATACTAATGTCGATAGGGGCAATACGGCTAAAATATTTTCCGGTTATACCGGAAGTAGATGTCAACTTGCTTATTTTAAATGGTATACCATATATGTTATTATATTTTTGGATTCTGCATAAGATTTTATAGTCTATTCAAGAACTAGAAAGAGTAATAAATCATTTTTGACCCTTTTTTCTTCGCAAACTACGTGTGTTCTTTAGTCCGCTGTCTTTGGCAAAATCTGACACATATTTTTTATAGAAATGGATTAGAAATTTTATAATCCAAAATACCGGTCTATAATAATGGACTATTTGGGTTGGATAACAATAGATATTTGGAAATGTGAAGTAATAAAAAGTGTTTTAATCATTGTCATAGGCGTCGGAAGGAGGTTTATTTTATCACTAAGTGTATATGGCAAGAATATTATTTCGGTAATAAACTTAAAATAGAAAATTGTTATAATAATGTTATTTTATTTCTTATGATTTCTTAATAATTCACATACATTACAAAATATAGATAATTTTACCATATTTAACCCAAATCACAACTCTATTTTAATTATTTTGAGTTTTCGCATAGAAACCATTTTTGGGCACATTCATACTAAAACGTAGTCTTATTTTCACAAAAAATTCTAAGTTATAATTTAAATAATTATTAAATACCCATTATCATAAATACAAGAAGTTAAACATATATAAAAAATAAATTCGTCCATATAATATTAATTTTTTTTGGGGCTATCGGTCATTTTATTATTAATTAAAAAACTTTCAGGGCATTTGACGTTTCAATTTATTTATTTCTTGAACCATCTGCAGAATTACAATTAAACACTATAACATATAAAAATTAATTTTTACATATTATAGTTAAAATTAGACTTACTTATTTTTATTTCTATTGCACTGACATCTTAATTTAATTTACTTTATTATATGGAAATCCGATAGCCCCCAAAAAATAAAACAAACGTGTTAATTCTACATGCTTAGGAAAAAGACACATATACAATAATAAAATAATCACGGCTAATTGGACTTAAATATATCCAAAATTAATAAAGAGTGAGACATAATAACAAATATAAATATAAAAAATAAAAAATATATAAACAACATTAAAAAATAAAATACAACAGAAACAAAAATTTGTATAATAAATTGTGTTTACACTGGTAAATACTATGTATCTAATTCGTAATCAAAGTCAATGGAGCTATCTTCGCTCAAATTAATTATAATTGGTTCCGCTATTTCACCGATCATGTGATCGAGTTTCCACAGTTTGTTTTATTCTTTTATTATATGGTCCACACATTTTTTCCAACGGGCAGTTTCCGGACGATCTATAAGAACAGATTTCCTATCTGGTTTTTCACAGCAAAAATTAAGTTCTCTGAGCAATTTCCAGAGCTTAGTTCTTTTAATTTCAGGTCAATCCCGATCTTCATTGATTTTAGTTAGAATTATGTCGACAGTTGAAATCTGCTTCTCATAATAAAATGTTTCTACAACACTTCATGTTGCAGTTTTCATTTCTTCTTCCAACGGGGTTTTTTATCTTGATGTGACCGAATGTGGCTTGGGAGCACTAACAATTCCAGTCATCTTTTTCTCCTTAAGGATTCGATAAACAGTAGCTTTTCCAACTTCTGTCATTCATCATAATAAGTTTTCCGTTGAGGAAAAATGCACTGGTTTAACGATTTTGGAATAAAAATATAGGTGGAAGCCATATCTTTTGGGTATCTTACTAATCTCAAACAATATATAAAAACAGGCGCAAATAAGATAAATCACTAAGGACATACTGTAAGATGTACTTTGCTCATTGACAGAAATTAAACTAAACTATGAGAAATTTGATTGTCGCAGTAAATTTATAAAATATTTAAATATAATTAGATTTATGGCAGTCCTCAGTTACCCACGGCACTGGAGAAGGTACGTCGGAGGTTTCGGTGACAGTTTTATTACGTTTTCTAGTTCTTGAGTAGAGATTTTTGACATATTTAACAATTTTTGCCACAAGGGAATCTTTTTTTTTTAATGTGTGTTAATTTTCTTATTGAAAGGGGTCTGCTTTATTAGATTTTTATAATATTTTGATAACCAATAATACAGGGCGTTAAAAAAATAAGATTAAATTGAGTGAATCATCAAAAGGCAATTTTTTCAAATGGAAACCTACGAATTTTCTAATTTGATCTTATTTAGCATTAAAAATAAGGGTAAGTTTATGTAAGGTTGTCTATGCTGAAAATTTGTAGGTTTCGAAATATTACCAATTTAATATTTTTATTATATGGCGATTTTGTTGCGGATTTTTAGTTCAATTATATTCTTAGTTGGTTATGGAGTTTTACTCATGGCTGGCTAAGACGGTATTGAAAAACAATGAAATGCTAATAAAATATATGAAGCTGTCACCAACCGTTCGAAAACTGTTCATTAAATTATACAAAAGAAAACTACTTAAACTTATTATGGAGAATGTGATAAATTTATATCAAAAACATGTGATACATTTACTATTCGATATCCGCAAAAACAGAAACATTACCATGTGCTGTTAAATAAATTATCGAAAATTTTAAGAACTTTAGATCACTCCAATAATGGGAATTGTGACGATTAAAAAAAGGATTTTTTGTAAATTTAGCTTCATCTGTCCTAATGATATTGTATAGAAAAAAATTGTTTCCTTGCATCCAAGTTATGATAAATTTACAGAAAGCCGCTCGTCTTGGAAAATCAGTTTCTTTTAAATGTTGAACCGTAGGAAATATGTATGGATGAAATTTATATTTGCGTAATATTCTATGAAATATTCATTTAAATAATCCTGACTCTAAAACAGCTTATCTTATATCCCAAAATATCAATTTCAATATAATCATTATTAACAAGAGGTTTATTTGTTTGCACTATTGCCTTGACGAATCCAAAGTTCTTTTGCTGAACAGCACATTGTGATGGCTTTTTTTGCAGATATCGAAGGGCAATAACTTTTTTACATTCTCCATAAATAATAAGATTAAATTATCTTTATTTGTATAATTTAAGCGCCCCGGCATGATTAACAATAACTTTCAAATGTTGATGGCTTCACACATTTCGTTAGCATTTGATTGTTTTTCAATGCCGTCATAGCCAGCTATGAGTAAAATATCATAGCGAACTAAGATTATAAAGGGACTAAAAATATTAAATTGACAATATTATATATATATATATATATATATATATATATATATATATATATATATATTATTATACAAAGTTACTCTTAATGTTAAATAAAATAACATTAGAAAATTTGGAAGTTTCTATGTAAAACAATTAACTTTTGACAATTCCTCCAATTTAATTTTTAATCTTATTTTTTAAACTCAAAATAATATGAAAATTTAATAAAGTACGCTCTTATCAACAAGGAATCCAACCCAAATAAAATAAAAAGGCTTTCTTATAGGAAAAACTGATAATTGTTTTAGGGTCTGCACACGTAATTTTTTACATATAAATTTAAGTAAGTCAAAAATTTAGGTATCGAGCATGATATACAAAATGTGCCTAGAATCTTGGGCAGAATCCAAAAATGCAATAATTTATAGGATGATCTATTTGAAACAAGCAAGTTGACACATATTTCCGGTATAACCGGAAGTGCAACCATCTTGAAAATATTTTGGCCGAGTTGTCCCTTAGCACAGTGTCAAATTTTAAAAATTTTGCTATATATAGTTTTCCATATATATATATATATATATATATATATATATATATATATATATATATATATATATATATATATATATATATATATATATACTAATATACAACGGCATAATGTGGATATATGCTATTGCATCTCACACGAAGGAATCCGTGAAAGCCGCATAAACATATATATATATATATATATATATATATATATATATATATATATATATATATATATATATACATATATATATATATATATATATATATATATATATATATATTCCTCCATGTGAGAGAGCAGTGGATATATCCATATTATGCCGTTGTAGTGCTGAAATCACATTTAGCAAAACGTACAACTATATGCAGCTCCGTATATTAATGAAGTAAAATGCGAACAGTAAATGTAAAAACAGAAAAGGATGGTATACAACAAAATACAGGTTTTTCGCTGATAATAGATGCGTACAACCTGTAATATAAAATTTTTATTGAAAAAATTTAATCGATTTCTAAAAGTGCTTAAACAGATTAAAAATACTTTATTTGTAATTGCTTTCTTACCATAATTGGTATATATTAATGGTCATATATTTTATTTAAAAATAATTGAGCGCCGACTTCAAAAATTTCAATTTCATATAAAATTTTATAGTTATTTTTCACTTTTTAGCGCACTTTTAGAAGTCGGTTCAATTTTTTTTATAAAATTTTATTTTTTGATTCTTAGTTTTGAATTCATTATGGTATTCATAAATTATTTGAACTAAGTACTAATCGAGTTTTGTGTACCTTGCAATGACTCCAAGGTGGCAAAAAGTACCCATTTTATCCAAAGTTGGAAATTACCCTTAAATGGACCACTAAAAATTCTTTGATTCTTAAAGTTCTCCAAATACCAGTGAAACTGTGTCAAACAAATAATTAGTCTGTCATAATAAATCCACTATCTTAAATTTTGGATTGGTAATATAGGCCCCAAAACCTTCCATTGTCGATATTTAAAAAACTTGAGACGTAAAATTCTTAGCCCGATACATTTTATACTACATATTGAGTTTGTATCCGCCCCCAGAACCCCGCAATATCAATTTTAGACAAAATCAGAAAATGTGAAATTTTTAGTCCCTCATATTCTATGTTATCAACCTAATAGTTATAAAAAATTAACTTCATATTCGTAATACATGGCCCCGAAAACCCCATAATACCAAATCTGAAGAAATGCGAATAAAGTATTTACATCCTCAAAAACGATTCAGTCCCAACTTTGAGAAAATTAAAAAATGTCAAATTTTTTGTCTGCTATATTGGAATCGCCATATCAAATCTTAAAAAAAAAATACTTTTAAATTCATGATTTACACCTTCAAGAATCCCCTATATCAGTTTTGGAGAACAATGTAGAACTTTTAGGGCGCCATATTCAATTCGTCCGATTTAGTTTCTCAAAAAATATTTTAAATTCGTAATTAACACTAATAAGAATCCCCTAATACTGATTTTAGACAAAATCGAGAGATGTGAAATCTTTAATCCGCCATATTGGATCGGCCATGTTTAATTTTTTTTTTAAATAATTTCAGATTTGTAATGTGTGATCAAAAAAACTCCTCCATATCAATTTTGACAAAATCGAACAAAACCAACTTTTTATTCACCAAATTGAATACGCCATATTGAACTTTTCAAAAATATAATTTCGGATTCGCTATGTGCGATCCCGAAAACTCCCCCATACCAATTTTAAAGAAAATCGGACAAAATTGATTTTTTCGTCCGATTTATTGGATCCGCCATATTGAATTTTTTAAAAATAATTTTAGATTCGTTATGTGTGACTCCGAACCCCCCCCCCTCCCCCTCTCCCCGTACTAATTTTGGAGAAACTTGGACAAAATTGATTTTTGTCGTCCATACTGAATTTTTAAAAAAATATTTTGGATTCGTTATGTGCGACTTCGAAAACTCCCCCACACCAATTACGGAGAAATTCAGATGAAATTGAATTTTTTTTGTTCGCCATATTGAATTTTTTAAAAATAATTTCAGATTCGTTACAACATTAAATTGAACAACAAAAAACTCTTTGATTCTGAGACTTCTCTAAATACCAGTTTTGAACAAATATTCGATCTGTTCTAATATATCCGCTATCTTCAATTTTAAGATATTAATTCATATCCTAGGTCACCAAAACCACCAATACCGATATTGAAAAAAATTAAGACATGTAAATTTTTTAGTTTGACATATTTTATCCTGTTTGAAGAAATTAGTTTAAGATCCGTAACATATGCTTCCAGAAACCCCAATATCAGTTAGGAAAAATCGAAAAAATGTAAAATGTTTAGTCTCCCTTATTGTCTGTGCCATATTAAATTGACAAAATTTACTTCAAATTCGTAACCTATAACTCCGGAAACCATCTAATATCTATTTTGAAAAAATGTGAATAACTTAAAATTTTACCCACCTGATTGGATCCGTCTTATTCAATTTCGAAAAAATAATTTTCAACTTTTAATCTAAACCTAATCTACACTCTCGAAAATCAATTTTGGACATAATCCGGAAATATAAAATTTTTGGACCGCCTTATTACATCTGCCACATGGACTTTTTTAAAGCAATTTTACAGACTCAGAAACCCCCCAATAACAAATCTGAACACAATTGAGAGGTATTAAATTTTTAACACCCCATATTGGATCCACTATATTAAATTTTTTAAAAATAATTTTAAATTCGTAATTTACACTCTCAAAAATCCTATACCAATTTACAAAATTGAAAGATGTAAAATTTTTAGACTGCCACATTGATTTTTTAAAATAATTTTAAATTCGTTATATACGACCCCGAAAACTCCCCCATGCCAATTGTGGAGGAAATCGGGCAAAACTACCTTTTTGGTTCGCCACATTATCAGGGCCATCTTGAATTTTACTGACCGCATTTAATAAATGTTTATAAAATTTGCTTCCAGCACATTTGCCTTAAATTTAATGCATTTCCTTTTTACAGTGCATATTAAATTTATGTGGCGAGTGCGACAGAATTATAGGTCGACAAAGAATTAATTGCAATTGACAATGACATGCCTCACCATAGTAACATAGTATTAGTTTGTTTATCATGGCCTTCTTGCCAAAAATCACTGAAACTGCTTGATATTTCTAGGATTTTGCGAAAAATCGTAAATAATTTGAAAACTGTTCTAGCTGGGAATGAGAACACACTATATGAACAAATAGAGAATATTCTTGCCTATTTACTGATTGAAGCAACAACGTAGCATCGTATTTGAAATTTTTTAATAGAACTCCTAAATTTGTTGCTTTCCACTTCCCGATATCTAAAATATCATTTTCAGACAATTCATTATGCATATACGATATTCAATTTTAGGCGACACCCTGTTAAAGATAAAAATTTGGAAAAACTATTTTTTTCCTCAAAAACTGCTAGAGTAGGACAAAAAACTTTGAGTCGAAATTATCTGAAAGGAATCCAAATATATATATATATATATATATATATATATATATACAGGCGCGGATCCAAGGGGTGGGGGCGGTGGGGCGATCGCCCCCCCCCCCCCCCCAAGAGCTTTGAGTTCAGAAAAATATACCCGATTTTACCTCTTATACTATAGTTAATTCAAAGACTAGAGAGAGTAATAAATCATTTTTTACCCCTTTTTTCTTCGCAAACTACCTGTGTTCTTTAGTTCGGTGTCTTTGGCAAAATCTGATATATATATATATATATATATATATATATATATATGTATATATATATATCTATATATATATCTATATATATATATATATATATATATATATATATATATATATATATATATATATATATTCCTATATATAATCAAAAATACCGGTGTATAATAATGGACTATTTGGGTTGGATAACAACAGACATTTGGAAGTGTTAAAAAGGATTTTAATCCTTGTCATAGGCGTCGGAAAGAGGTTTATTTTATCACTAAGTATTTATGACATAGAATATTATTTCGGTACTAAATTTAAAATAAAAAGTTTTTATATTATTATTTTATTTCCTTATGATTTCTTAATAATTCACATACAGTACAAAATACAGATAATTTTAACATATTTAACATAAATCACAACTGTATTTTTATTATTTTTAATTTTGACATAAAAACCATTTTAGGCACATTCAGACTAAAACGTAGCCTTATTCTTTCAAAAAATTCGATGTTACAATTTAAATACTTACAAAATACTCATTGTCAAAAAGAAAAGAAGTTAAACATATATAAAAAAAATAAATTCGTCCATATAATATTAAAATTTTTTTTGGGGGCTATCGCTCATTTTATTATAAATTATAATCATTTTTAGGAAATTTAACGTTTCATTTTATTTATTTGTTAAATTAAACACTAAAAAGGGATTCAAATGTAATTAATTTTTATATGTTACAGTTAAAATTAGACCTACTTATTTTTATTTATATTGCAACTGGCATCTTAATTTAATTTCCTTTATTATATGAAATATCCGATAGGCTTTAAAAAATAAAATAAACATGTTAATTCTACACGCTTAACAAAAAGACACAAATATAATAATAAAATAATAAAGAACTTTCGGCTAATTGGAACTAAACATATATAAAATTAAAGAATGGGACACACTAAAATAAAAATATATAAACAACATTAAACAATAAAATACAACAAAAACAAATTTTGTTTACATTGGTAAACATTACGTACCTAATTCGTAATCAAATTCAGTGAAGCTATCGTCGCTCAATTAACTGAGTTTCCACATTTTGTTTTATTCTTTTATTATATGGATTTTTCCCAATTTTCCGCAGTAACTTTGTTCAAAAAAATCTTTCAAAAGTTCAGTTAAATTACTAATTTTGTACAATGTATTATTTCAAGCAACTCTGCCTTTTACTTGAGAGAGATATTTCCTTCTCCAACGGACAGTTTCCGGACGATCTATAAGAACAGATTTCCTATCTGGTTTTTTCCATCAAAAATTAAGTTCTCTGAGCAATTTCCTGAGCTAAGTTCTTTTAATTTCAGGCAAATCCCGATCTTCATTGATTTTAGTAAAAATTTTGTTGACGGATGGGATCTGCTTCTCATAATAAAATGTATGTACAACCCCTTTTATTGCAGTTTTCATCTCTTCTTCCAACGAGGTTTTTCATTTGACTGTGATTGAATGGGGGAGTACGAAACATTCCAGTCGTTTTTTCTATTTCAGTATTCGGTACATAGTAGATTTTCCTGTCATGTTGGAACACATCTCAACAGAGCTTTTAACATTATTATCTAGATATTAATTTCTTAGGGCATCATAAGCATTCATCGTAATAAGTTTTTCATAGAGAAAAAATGCCTTGGTTTAACGATTTTGGAATAAATATAGAAGTGGAGACCATATTTTTTCGGTATCTTACTAATCTCAAATAATATATAAAAACAAGCACAAACAAGATAAATCACTAAGGACACATTGTAAGGTGTACTTTCCTCACTGACAGAAATAAAAATGAACTATCAGAAATTTTATTATTGCAGTAAATTTATAAAAGCTTATAATATTTAAATATAATTAGATTTACGGCAGTCCTCCGTTACCTGCGGTACTGGAGCAAGTACGTTGGGGATTTCGGTAACAGGTTTATTACTCTCTCTCTAGTTCTTGAATAAGGTAGAGGAATGTCAATGCTTGCGATCGCCCCCCCCCCTACCAAGAGCTCTGAGTGCAGAAAAATAGAACCGATTCTGCCTTTTATATTAAGAATGTGTATGCTGCTGACACTCCCTCCTCGTTGACAACTTGTTTTTCTCGCGATAGCCGCCCCCCAAAATCTTTGAGTTCAGGAAAATAGCCCCGATTCTGCCTCTTATACTAGGAATGTGTATGTTGCTGGCATCTTCTCCTCTCCAAGAGCTTCAAATTCAGAAAAATAGGCATCACCCTGCCATTTACACTAGAAATGGGAATATCTCCGGTGTCTCTCCCCCCCCCCTCCGTCGACAACTTGCTTTCGCTTGCCATAATGTACTTTTGTGAGGTCACCGCCCCCCCCCCCCCAAAGAGAGAGGCTGGATCCGCCCCTGTATATATATATATATATATATATATATATATATATATATATATATATATATATATATGTTATATATATATATATATATATATATATATATATATATATATATATAACATGCAAGGTGGATGCATTTAAAATAAGTAAGTTTCGGACAACTTCCTGTTATAACCGGAAGTCGCACAAGTTCGCTGTTAATTCGTTGGAAGAGAGCTTCATCGAAAACCCCATTATACAAATTTGCAGGATCGAATCGCAGTCCGAGGTATTCTAATGGACGGTCACCGTGAGACACCCTGTATAATACATGAAATAAAACAAGGCTTTACTATTTTCATTTAACTATATTGAATATTGCCGTTGATAATATTACATGGATTTTGAATGTCTAGATATAGCTATTGATGCATAGGCAATGCAATGAAATTTCTGAATTTGTTCTTCTTTCCAAAACCCAAAAAGTTTTTTTCAGTTTAAACGAGAGTCCAAGATTATTTTTAATTGTTAACATAGGAACAAAAACAATATTAACATACCACTGTAGTCACAATATGTTTCCACTATTTAGAATTGCTATTCTGATTCAATTTCAACAGTCGTTCACTAAATAACATGGTTTTTCTGACTTTTTTTTGTACACTGTATAGTTAGTCACACATAATTTTATGTGTTTAGAATTTTTATTATTTGTAATTAATATCCTGCGCAATTTGTACCGGATATTAAATCATCAATCTTAGCTATGGATATCCTGAAATTTATTTCATTAGGATTTAGCATCGAGAATTGAAAAACAGGCAATTTATCGGAGATAACCCAAAGGTTTCTGTTTTCGTCAATCTAGAAAAGATTATTAAATATTAATTAAAAGTTTAAACATTTATGTCAGGCATAAATTTTATCTCTACTGAAATAATATTTAATTTAAACTGAAAATAAATTAATATCAAAAAATTATATATATATTTTTATATAACAAAAAATTCATCAAAATGTCATAGGGTCTTTACGTACTATTTTAATTTTCTAACTACAAATCTGTGGCAACTTGCTATTTGTCTAAAAATAGCAATAAGAAATGATAGCCCCTAAACTCTCTAATTTTCTCCTAATTGCCACTAAATGTCGGAAAATGTTTACGTTTATGTTTACCTTTAAGTCACTAGGAAATACTAAATTTTTACTGTCTTGAGCAATCAAGTTAAAAGTATTTGGATTGAGCCTAGTCCTAGGATTCCAACAACCAACCCCATTTTGAATAGGTTGGGTGGTAATTAGTGTGTTGGTTGCTTCGTCGAATACTGATACCAGAGAAGCTGCATTTTCTCCCTTAAATCCTTCAAACTAAAAATTCACAACAATTAAACAAAATATTTTTTTACCTTTAAAACTAAAATATACTAAATGCTATAAATCTGGGCTGATATTTGCAGATCTTAGAAACGATAATTGATAAAAAAAGATGATTAAATTAGATACCTGCTTGTTAATATATAGCTTACCTATTTCTGAAAAATTATCATACTTTTTTTGTCAGCCTACAAAAATGTTGATCAATTGTTTAAATATTCACTTGGCCTTATTGGTTATTTTCGAAAATTCTTTTTACTTTTTCCACATACGGTGACCAAAATTTTGCAAAAAAATATAACAATTAAAATTTGGAATTGGAGATCTCCTTGTCCAAAATTGGTTAAGATGTTCTAGGGCGCAAATAAAAGTATATCATCTCAACTTTCAAATACCGTCTGGCCTTTGCAAGATATGTAGATGGACGAATATGGCGGCTGCACGACCTCACCCCGAGAAAATTGTTTCATCAAACATACAAGTCATCCTAGAATAACAAATAAAGCCTTTTTTCGTGTAGTTTTGATCACTGGACATCAATTTAACATTTTTTATGACGGAAAATGCTACGTGTCGTCCTTAACTTCGAAAAAGCTCCCAAAAAGCAATTTTTCATATTTAGCCCATACCCAAGACATCAGAAGATGAATTTAATACTACTTACTGCCTTTAACTTCAAAACAAGTCTCAAAAAGCAGTTTTTTGTAGCTCACATTCGCCTAAGTCATCAGGAAACTTCGCAAAAAACTTATTCTTCATTTTTCATTGCTTTGTCTGACTACAACCTACTTCTAGATTTCTCAAGATTTTGATTTTGTAAGAAAGTCGGAACGGTGAAAAGGATTACGTAGACAACAACCGCCCTTTTTAAGTAGTCACAAAATCATTTAAAATTATTAAAATATTTTTAGTTTAGTAAAACTGAATATGACAAAAAATAAAATTTTTATAAAAAAATTGAACCGACTTCTAAAAGTGCGCTAAAAAGTGAAAAATAACTATAAATTTTTATATGAAATTGAAATTTTTGAAGTCGGCGCCAAACTAATACCTGACACAATGTGATACGCATAAACAGATTAAAAATTTTTTATTTGTAATTGCTTTCTTACCATAATTTGTAAATATTATTAGTTATTTGTTTCATTTAGAAATAATTTGGCGCCGACTTCAAAAATTTCAATTTCGTATAAAAATCTAAAATTATTTTTCACTTTTTAGCGCACTTTTAGAAGGCGGTTAAATTTTTTTATAACAATGTTATTTTTCGATTTTTAGTTTTTTTGTTTGAAAAAAAGTACCCATTTTATCTAAACTTGTAAACCACCCTAAAATTAACAATTAAAAATTATTTGATTCTTTGAGTTCTCCAAATACCAGTGAAATTGAGTAAAACAAACATTTAGTCTGTCAATCTTAAATTTCAAATTAATTTTAGATTGATAATATAGGCCCCAGAACCTTCCAATATCGATATTTAAAGAACTTGACACGTAAATTTCTCAGCCCGATATATTCTATACTGCATATTGAGTTTGTATACATCCCGAGAACCCCGCAATATGAATTTAAGATAAAATCGGAAAATATAAAATTTTCAGTCCTTCGTATTGTATCTTACAAACCTAATAGTTGTAAAAAATTAACTTCATATTCGTAATACAAGACCCCGAAAACAACCTAATACCAAATCTGAAAAAATTTTCGACTCACCATATTGGATGCGCACCTGACATATTAGATTTTCTTAAAATAATTTTATATTCGCTATTTACATCTTCACGATTCAGTTCCACATTTGAACAAAATCAAAAAATGTAAAATTTTTAGTCCGCCATATTGAATCCTGAAAAAATACTATTAAATTTATAATTTACACCCTCAAGAACCCCCTACATTAGTTTTGGAGAAAATCGAAAAATGTTAAAATTTTAGGACGCCATATTGAATCCGCCAGATTGAGTTTTTCAAAAATTATTTTAAATTCGTAATTAACACTAACAAAAATCCCCCAATACTGATTTTATACAAAATCGAGAGATGTAGAATTTTAATCCACCATCTTGGATCCGCCATATTTATTTTTTTTTAAATAATGTCAGATTCATAATGTGCAATCCCAAAAATTCCCTAATATCAATTTTGAAAAAAGTCGAAGAAAATTAAATTTTATTCGCCATATTGGATTCGCCATATTGCATTTTTTAAAAATAATTTCAGATTCGTTATGTGCGACCCCGAAAACTCCCCCATACCAATTTTGGAGAAAATCGAAAAAATTGATTTTTTTATCCGCCATATTGAATTTTTTAAAAACAACTTTAGATTCGTCATGTGCGACTCCGAAAATTCCCCTGTACTAATTTTGGAGAAAATCGGACAAAATTGATATTTCGTCCGCCATATTGAATCCGCCATATCGAATTTTAAAAAAATATTTTGGATTTGTTATGTGCGATCCCAATAACTCCCCCACACAAATTTTGAAGAAAATCGAACAAAATTAAATGTTCTTGTTCGCCATGTTGGATCCGCCATATTTAATTTTTTAAGAATAATATCAGATTTGTTGTGTACGATCCCGAAAATTGCCCCATACTGATTTTAGAGAAAATTGGACAAAATTAATTTTTTTGGCCGCCATATTGTCAGCGCCATCTTAGGTTTCACTGCACTAATTTCGTCCAATAATTATGGGACCACCGCAACAACTTCCTGCACATAACGTAAAAAATGCCATTCAAATCGATGCAGCCGTTCCGGAGTAATCGGTGTACATACATAAAAAAAAACATACATAGTCGACGAGTTGAGAACCTCCTTCTTTTAGAAGTCGGTTAAAAAAATAAGAAGATTGAATAAGAGATTTGAGTTAGCAAAACCTGTATCAGAAATCTTAAAAAGTTATTCTTTTCAAGTTGTGGCTGCGAAAGAGCTTCTGGTAAAGATGTATTTGAATGCTACTTAAGGCATGAAAGTTATTATATAATGCTAAACAAATGCTACGCTTCAAGGGAACTTACTCGATTCGAGCACCCCAAAAAGTGAGAGGTAAGGGGACTAGCTCACTCTAATCAAATATCCCACAAAGTGAGTAGCAAGGAATGTAATCCAAAGTAAACAGAAACCTACTACGTCCACGTCGATTTCTCTTGGTAACGTTATAGGTATGTTACGGACAAGTTAGGCAATGAAAAATGAAGAATAAGCTTTTTGCGAAGATTTCTGATAACTTGGGTGAATGTGAGATACAAAAAACTACCTTTTGACACCTTTTTTGAGGTTAAGGACTAAATGTAGCCTTTTCTTGTCGAAAGTAATGTTAGGTTCACGTTCAGTGATCAAAAATACCCGAAAATAGGCTCAGTTGATCTCTGATGACCCGCATAAGTGTAAGGCGCGGCAACTGCTTTTGGAAACTATTTCGAGGTTAGGGAACCGATCATAAAATATTAGATTTATGTTTCACGATCGAAAATAGGCTTTGTTTGTGCTTTTATGATCACATGAGTATACTCGATAAAACTATTCTCTCAGGGCGAGGTCGTAGATTTTCACTTGACATATTGGTCTGCCATCATGTCCTAAAATACCATAACCAATTTTGGGCAGTAGGTCTCCCGTTGAGAGGGAATGTCTCATATATATATATATATATATATATATATATATATATATATATATATATATATATATATATGACATATGAGAAATAACTCCGAATTTAGAATCGCTATCCGAAGTTTTTGCATACGCATATTTATGTTAAGTGGAAATCTAATAAAGTATAGTCAAGCAGATATCAATATCAGGTATTCATTCGCTGAACCAGAAATCTTGTAATTGCATAGACCATTAAACTATGGAATTTTGATTTTCAAAGTACCTGTTATGTAATGAGAAGATGTAGTAAACATACAAGACAATTACTTAGGTTCATTCCTGACCTCCAAAAGCTTTCGTGGCCTCAACAAGTTTCCGGTATTTTTTAGAATTTGTTTAACAAGTTTGATTTGATTATTTTTTAGAATATCTTTACTTAAATTTAGAGCATTATTATTTATTTTCTACGAGTGTTAATGGGTTTATTAAAATAGCAAAATTAATTATTTAATAACTTGTAACAAATTTTATGTTAGTGCATCAACTAAATCGGGCGTATTTTTTCCCGCAGAATCAGATTTTGGCGTTGATTTTATTATAATTTCTTTAAACAAATTATTTCAAGAAATTAATTTTGCAAAACTAAAAGCAGATTTTTCGGACCCTTTAAAGCATATACAGTTTCTCTGGTTAATGGTTCAAAACCTTATGGTCAGGAAAGAGAAAAAATGTGAAGGTCAAATTTTTTAACATGAATGAATGAATGAAAAAGGGGTGGTGATACTATATCATCAATGCCTAAGCCTCCATTGGGCCCTTTACATCCCACCATATCTGCAGGTTATTCGAGGCCGATCGCCTTTGCGAATCCAAGCAGCCTCGTTAGTTGAACTTGCCTAACTGCTTCGGGTAACAAAATTGTATCTACGAAATATCTCTGCCTCAGTCCGTTGAGTGCTGGGCACTCTGAGAACATGGCCAACAGTTTCATCCTCCTCCAAACACCATATGCATGTCGGGTCGTCTTCGATACCGATTCTATGAAGATGGCCTCTGAGGTGACAATGTCCTGAGCTCTTTTCTTCCCAAGGAGAGAAGTTCCTTAGTACGCCGTGCACTAGGCCCAGTTATATGTTCCCTAGCACATCTCGTTCCAGGAGCTCCCCTTTACGATTCAATAAATTTGCTTTCCAGCAACGATTTTAATTCCCTTTTGCCAATAGCAATTGGGACTGGTAATATTGGTTGGGGTCTATACGGTCTATACGGTCGCCGAATCCAACTTTGCCAGACGGTCTACTTCCTCATTCTCCCGTATGCCCGATTGTCTCGGAACCCATACGAGTCCTTTCCTTGTCATATTATTTAGTACATTCTTGCAATCAGACACTAGTCGCGAAGTCACGACATTGGACTTCAGTGCCAATGTCGCAGCTTTACTGTTTGAGCATATATTTATTACTCTATTCCTGTCTATGTCCCTCTCACAAAGATGGGCACACTGTAGAATAGCATAAATTTCCGCTGTAAAAATTGTCGCACATTGTCCGAGAGGGTAGTACTCTCTGACTCCCGTGCTCTTGCCGAATACTCCGACTCCAGCTCTTCCATCTTGTTGAGATCCATCAGTATCCCACCAGGATCCATTTTTCGGAAGATTTTGTTCTCCGTCCCAATCCCCTTTACTTGGCAGAAATATCTCCAGCGAGAGGTTGGGTTTTAAAAGCAGCGTCATGTCATCTGTCCGCATGGAGAGTGATGGACACCTCACCACCGCGCTTTCCCAGATACCTGAGTAGCCGCCCGTTCCAATTCCAAGATGTCCCAGGCAACTAAGGCGATAAACAGTCTTCAAGGCTTCGTTCTCTATGTATAAGTGAGGAGGAGGCAGGTTCGCTAGGAATTCCAGAGCCCTGGTAAGAGCAGTCCTCATCGTACTCAATATTCCCACACAAGCCATTCTCTGAACTTTGTCAAGTTGAAGAATGTGTTTATACTCTTGTTGTACTACGCCACCATACAATAGCGGCGTACCTTATCATGGGGCGGATCACCATAGTGTATATCCAAAATAGCACTTTAGTTATCAGTCTCATGTACACCCAAAGGCTCATTTACAAGTCCAGAAAGCACATATGGTTTTCTTGGATCGAGCCTCAATATGATCATTCCAGCTCAGTCGTGAGTCAAGAATTACTCCCAGGTACTTAACTGTCCCCTTAAGTTGAAGAGTCCTTCCCACCAATGTAATTGTTCAACAGGCTGTCTACCACAAGGCTCCACAGCAAAGGCGACAGAACTTCTCTCTACTTGACAGTGCTTTAACAGTTACATTGTTAAGCTCAGCATATATTATTCTCTTAGTTAACATTGCTCTGAACCATGCTACTAATGTTGATTCAGAGCGTCGTCGTTATAGAGCATTGCATATCGAATCGTGAGACGTGTTGTCGAACGCCCACTCGATATCGATAAAGGTGCTAAGGCAGATCGTCCACCCAATAGCGCACCCTCGACTCTTGTGATGAGTCGATGTAGCGCCGTATCTGTGGATTTTCCTGCCTGATAGGCAAATTGCAAAGGATGTAAGGGATATTGCACCATTATTCCTTCCTTAATGTGTCGTTTCACCAACCTTTCCGGTGTCTTTAATAAGAAACTGGTCAGGCTGATAGGGCGGAAAGACTTAGGATTTGTGTAGTCTGTTCTTCCTATCTTGGAAATAAAGAATATTTTTGTTTCCCTTCACGCCATCGGATGTATCCCAAGCTCAAACATGAACGGAATAGTTTTAATAGGTGGGTTTTTTTTTATATATTTGGACCCTGCTGCTCGTTTACTTTCAGGCGCGTGATAGTTTTCGGTAATGTTTGCTTGCATATTTCACAGACTTGTTGATGCAAAAAGAAAATGTACGCTTCGTCTATCACAATATTTTTACAAAATTAAAATCCGACGATCCAAGAGTGCTGACAGTGCACTAAAAATTCCAAATCGCAATTATGCAAAAACTAATAAACCGATTTCACCTGGTTTTAGCATGAATAAAGAACATATAAATGACTATTTTTTTGCGAAAGGCCAGCGATACAACTTGAAAAATGATGAACTTTTCTGGTTTTTCCTATATTCTCCGTTCCTAATCATCCGATTGAGTCGATTCAGGGCTTATTTTGTTGATGTTTTTATTCTCTACAATTCATCCGTTTTCACCATAGAGATTGCTTCATAATTTTTTGGCTTCAATTGTTTATAAAAAATTAATGAATTATGGTGGGGAATGGAAAACAACAAAATATCACTTTGGATTGTTTTTAATGAGATAATTTTGTGACGAAAAAACTCTTTCGATTGGCCTAGTAAAGAACAAAAAGTACTTGATGCAGTATCTTTGGTCCCCATTTAAACAAGATATTTTGTCATTACATAAATTTACCCATTTGATGAACTTTATCTACGCTGTAAAAAAACTTCACATTAAGTTTAAGGTAATGTGCTGCAAGCAAATTTCATAAACCGTTTATTAAGTGCATTTAACGTCAATAAATTAAATTTAATAATTTTTTCATTACATTATACATTAAATTTGGTATGTTTTCAGGTATTTTATTGAAATTTAAGGTAACATTCAATTAAATTCATTAATTAATGCACATTAAATTAAAGGTTATTTTTAAGAGTATATATATATATATATATATATATATATATATATATATATATATATATATATATATATATATATATGAAGGAAATTGCGATCAGTAAATGAAAACTTCGTTCCAATCATATCCTTTTCGTGTTAGAGGTTGCACAATTTGAATAAATTGCGATAAAATATAATCTATCCCATTTCACCACCATCGAAATGATGACCCACCTGTACCACTATACCGAGAAGAAAGTCAAAACTTACCCTCCCCGCCACAGTGATACGGCAGAAGTTCATTTTTCGTCTCTACTAGACTCATCAGGGTACCGTCATGCATCTGTCTGTGCAAAGGACAGATCGGAAGGAAGCATGCAACACTGAACGCGGCTTCGCCGACCTCCCGCCTGATGGCGTATGTATGTTTATGCGGCTTTCACGGATTCCTCCGTGTGAGATGCAATAGCAGTGGATATATCCACATTATGCTGTTGTAGTGCTGAAATCACATTCAGCAAACGTACAACTATGTGCACCTCCGTATATGAATGAAGTAAAATGCGAACAGTAAATGCAAACTTCGTTCCAACCATATCCTTTCCGTATTAGAGGTTGCACAGTTGGAACAAATTGCTAAGGAACACAATTTATATATATATATATATATATATATATATATATATATATATATATATATATATATATAAAAATATATATATATATATCCACCATCATCGAGATGTGGGTATATCCACTGATATTGCATCTCACACGGAGGAATCCGTGAAAGCCGCAGAAACATGTATACGCCATCCGGTGGAAGGTCGGCGAAGCCGCGTTCAGTATTTGCATGCTTCCTTACGATATGTCCTTAGCACAGCCAGGTGCATGTCGGTACCCTGATGAGTCTAGTAGAGACGAAACATGTACCTCTGCCGTATAAGTTTTTACTTTCTCCTCGGTATGATGGAAAGGATATGGTTGGAACGAAGTTTGCATTTACTGTTCCCATTTTACTATATATATATATATATATATATATATATATATATATATATATATATATATATATATATATATATATACGGCTTTTAAGGATTGCGCTGAACACTTTCCACTGTTCCAAAACGGAAACGATGAAGTAAAAGCTCGAAATGGTAAAGAATACAATATCTTTACATGTCACCCGTAATAAACGTTTGAATTTACCAATTAGTGCTATCGAATGTTAGAACCAAACCATAGGTTCTGTCAATGGATGAGTTTCCATTCTCCTATTAATTAGTTCACACAAAAAAAGCATATTTAGAATACTTATTGTAAGCCTACCTTCCACAAGTAGTAATCATTGTTTTCTGCCAGTGATTTGTTCTGTAGAGTTCGTGTATTTACCGAAAATTCGTTGTAGCTTATGAATGGATGAAAGTATAATGTACGATAACTAAAAAACAAAATTTTAAATTAAAAAGCAATAGTGACTTCTTTAAAATTAAATAGCTTGTTTAAGGAATATTTAACAGAAGCTATAGAAAATGGCTCCTGCTTAATTTCTTCATTTCTCAAACCTGCAAGTAGGGGTTAAGTATTTTTACGAAACACTTAAACAATATAAATACACTTACGACTTTTGTGATTGATTCTATATAAATTTGATGTAACATTTTCGGCACCTAAATTGGACTCTCTAACTCAGGTACAGTGAGTATTATATGAAATATATGTACAATTTAGGATATATGTATTAGTAGTATTTTTAATAAGCTGAACTTCCTTAAAAAGAAGCGCCAAAAGGAGAAAAATATTTGAATAAATTTTTTGTAAAATTGAAATTCTTTTATTTGGCGCCAAATTAATACATAGAAAAATCAGTTAACGTTACCTTGCGTAATGTCAGTTCCATTATGGGAAACGCAAAGGCCGCTTTTTTTATAGTTGACCTTATTTGTGCCTCTTTACTTCGGCAGTTTGTTTGTAATGTTAATAGATAATTTCTTCATTTAGTATCAGTTTAGCACCAATTTCAAGTACATAAAAATGCATAGAACTATTTTTTGCTTTTTATTGCTTTTTTAAGGAAGGTAATTTTTTAAACTTATCTTCTCATTCAAATAACTAGCTATTAATCCAATTGTGCAGAGAAAAAAATGACAAAAAAAGTACCAATTTTAGCCGAAACTATTGTAAACTCTTCTAAATTGAGCAACGATAAATTTTTTAATCCCATTTCGAAGGAAATTTGTTTTGAAAATTTAATTTGAGTCCGCTAGATTGAATTTTATGAAATTGATTTTATAGTGGTAAACTACGACCCAAAAAAATCCAAAAACAACTTCTCGATGCAATAGAGATGTTGAATGTATTGAAAAAACAATATAATTTTGTCGCGAAACGGTAGTTTCCAGAATAGAAATCTTAAAAAACACAATATTTTTCTTTATTTTTAAGAAGGCTAATTCTTATCTAATAATCAGAATATAATTAAATCACTCTCAAGTCACGTCAACGAACACCAATCAAAGTGTCACTGTCAAAGTCTGTTTGGTTAACATAATTTTAAAGTGATTTGCGTGCAATTTCGTTGAAATTTGCTTATTAGTCCTTTTAAAAACGATTATTAGAAGTTTTTCTATGATGGAAAGTGGATTTATTTAGGCAAATAATTTAAATTTGCCGAGAATTAATTGTTTTACGGTGGCCAATTTCCTCGCAATAAACAGTAACTTCTGCTCTGCTGAACTTAGGCATGTGAAGACCTCCATGAAAGAAATATACCAAGAATTTTTATTTCTGCAACCCATCATAAATAGATAATAGTAATCATAGGTATTTAAAAGCTCAAAAGATTTTACTGAATAATTTAAACAAAAAATAGTATGATGTTGAGGTTATGTTTGTCTTTTTAAACAAGTTGTTTTATTGCAGTTTAGGTCTGCTGTGATCTATGCGCAACTTCGTCGAGATTCAAATCTGTGCACATTTAAGTGCAAAATTTGCCCAGAACATAAATTTCGTAATAAACTGCTAATGATCTAGTTCTTTTTTTTCTGTTAGGTTGATATCCAAACCTCGTTAACAAGCAACCTGCTCTAATTCAGACAATTCAAATGATATTCTGTATAAGTTTTCCATATCATTCGGCAACTAAAATAAAACCAGTACAAAACACTTTTATCCAACTTTGATCACTTTATTTCTAACCTCAAAATTTCAATTTTCATCTTTGAAAATTTAAAAATTAATAACTTTTACTTTAAGAAAAATAAACAATTATTATCAAAACTTACATCCAAATGATCTTCACAAAAATACGTTTTAGATTGTGTAGGCACACGTGCCGGATCACTGCAGGCTAGCTTTTGCTATTATTTTCCGAACGTGGAACGTAAATAAATATAACTTTTCAAGTATTTAATTTCAATACTTGTACACTGAGGCACCGCACACCATTTATAGAACTTAGAACTTATCTTTTATTACAAAAATTACGAAAAACTTTATCAGTTTACCAGTGTTTGCGAACATGTGGCATCGCAGCGGTCACTTATACATGGCTTTAAACCCATTCCCAAAAATAGTCAACATACCTATTGGGATATGTCAAATTTTAAGTCCTCCATATTGGATCACCATTAATACTTTTACAGTTAAAATCTGCGAACTCGACATCTCTTAATATCACTAATTTGGCGAACCGACTTCAACCAAAATTATGAGACTACCACATAGTTTCCTCAAATATGCAAAAAAAAACATATACAGCGATTGAATAGAGAACCTTCTACTTTTTTTAGAGTAGGTGAAAAATTATTTAACATGCTTTATATAAAAAAATAATACCTTTTTACAAATAATTGATCGAATTATATATCAGTCACTATTAACTAAAATATTCTGAAAATATGCATCTCCTAACATAATATAATTTTTATATAAGCCCTATTCTCTCCTACAAAAGGTTTATGTTAGGGATGTAACGGAGGTGATAAAATAACCTATATTAACTACTCAGGTTAACAAAGTTCTGTTCTTGGGCAGCTGGGGGCCATTTCCAAAGTAATATGGTGAGTGAATCCGAATCCGAGAATTGAAGTTATTTACTCGTAAAATTTTTTTGGCTATTTTTGAAGTTATGTACAGGATTAACAAAATTTGTTTTAGTCTTTTTTCTAGTTGTATCATTTAATTCTACTCTTCGCTTTCTATTTAGCGGTCCCCTAAATTTTTTTCTTGCAAAGTTATGGCCATCTTAAGTTATGAAATATATCCCAACAACGTAAGGAGCATTTACATTAACCCCATACATTTTTCTCATGTGTTCATTTCTCTGTAAATTGTTACTTGGGAGTTTTTGGGATAACAGAGTATGAATATGAAGTCAGAAAATTAAAATTTTCGTTTCCAAGATGGAGGATTCAAAATGGCGCATTAAAATTTACAAAAAATGATATTGGCATCTAAAAAAGTTCACATGAGGGTTTTCGAAGTTGCTCATTATAAATATTATATCAGAAAATAGAAGTTTTTATGTTTAAGATGGAGGATTCAGAATGGTCGATCGAAATTTGCTAAAAACGATATTCGTCTCTAAAAACTTACTAACCTGTAATTAAAATGGCCGTAACTTTACATATCATAGGTAACCGTTCAATAGCCTACTTCGAAGAATAAGAGTAGTATTAAATTATGCAACTACAAAAAAAAGAAAAAAATTTTGTGCATCCTGCATATAACCTTTAAAGTAGCCAAAAAATCCGTTTTTCGAGCCCATAACCTCAAATATTTTAAAATCTTGACGTGATTGACCAATTCTGACTTCGGATTCAGATTCTGCGCAGCAAATTGCTTCGGAAATAACCCCCAGCTGTGCAACAACAATCATGACCTTATTTTTTGTAGACCTGCGCTATTAGTGCTCAATTTATAGCCGTTATATATAGTTACTTACTAATATATTTAATGATTTAAATTAAGTGAAAACAATATGAACTTCATTATTTTTACTATTATTAAAATCTACTCAATCGAGCCTGGCAGAGGAAGCAATGTTAGGTTAAAAATTTGGAAGCTTATGCTTACTGTCTACTGTTACAAAGGGATTGTGCGGTGTTGGGGGGAGCGCTCGTTACAGGGTGAGACCTATTGTGCAAAGGGTGAAATTTGTGCGTGGTCGTGTGTTTTATGGTGAGCGGGGTATTTTTTGCCCTACGCAACGGAGCTCTGCGCATTGCCAGAGACAGATATACTTGTGACGTGCGACCATCTTCATTTATATGTCAATTATTTAAATTATGTACTAGTAGAGGTTTTTCGGGGGTACATACCCGACTATCCGGGAATTCAAACTGTTTAGTGGCCACAATCCGGAGTTCGTGTAACCTATCCAGAAGGGTAGCTGTCGCTCTAGCTAAGCGCCCGGCCGTGGGACGAGCTGGCAAAATGCCTTGCAGCAAAGCCATTGCCCCTTCGAAAGAAGGGATGCAAGCAGCAAAGGAAGGCATCGTGAAGATAGGAGTCGTATTCGAACAGTCAAAAAAGACGAGGACATTTTGGAAACAGTTAAAGATGAACCCAGTGTTAGTTTACTAACGAAACGTGCTTTATAAAATCTGGAGTCACCAACCTGCACAAACAACATGTTGATGCGGATGAAAATCCATATGCCATCCAAGTTGCACACTATCAGCATAACTTTAAAATAACTGGTTAGGCAGGTATTATTGATCGCACCTTATTGGTCCTGTTGCGTTGCATTCAGCAAAATAGCGGCCATTTAGCACATCTATTACAGCAAACTGATGTATGAATGTAATTGAAAATATTTTTTTCCTGGCGAAACCGTTCATCAAATTAAAATTTTTCAAGTAGCGATGTTTAAAGGTAACATCACTTTTATATCACTTACACTACTTTATAGTGTACTAGAAAACCTCATATTATAGTGTTAGATCACACACCAAAATCATTAAATTCAGTTACTATGTTTTCAAAAAATTTGAGAAGAATCAATATTTTTTTAAAACTTTGAAGTCTTCTATTGTTTAAATAAAGCAGTATCGCATATAACTAAGTGGGCTTAAATCGACCTATTTCGACGTCAAATTAATCAACCTCAAATTTAAGCTTATGATCAATATTTTTTTTTCCAAGTTGCCAAAAAAGTAAGCGACTCCGAAAAAAAATTAATTATTTAATTTTTGAGATAAAAATAAATCCCGAAAAAATTCCTCTCTGGCCTAAATTATAGCTATTCGGACCAGTTCTTTTTCAATAATATATTAGCAGTAATCTTTATAACGGAGATATATGTAGAAATATTATTTCTTTCACAATCGCGGCCCGAAAATGGTAAGCCTGTCTTTTTAAAACAAATTAAGCACAAAAATTTAACAGACTTAAAAACACTTGAATATACTAAAATGAAATAAATATATTAACAACTGTGCATTTTCATAAATGATTTAATAATCGTCTATTACTTTAGCATTTTTTTGAATTTTGAAATAGGATTATTATATATGTATATATATATTAAGGTTTATTATTTTCAGCTTAAAACATGTTGCATAAAACCATATATTTTTTATGTGAAGAGGAATCGAAACCTTAAATTGCAGAAATTAAAATTCTTGATGTGATATGATACCAGACTGGAATTCCATAGGCCAAAAAGAACGGGCGTACATGAATTGCCGACCAAAAATCAGAAACAATTTTCAGATTTTGCAATGTGTTTTTAATAACCCATGAATTGCCGACCAAAGACGAAAGGGCCATCTGAAATCTATCTGCCCGATAACCTACCTACCTGACACTAATAATTATTTTATTACCTAATGTATTTGAAGGAATATTTAAATGTAATATAATATAATTATTGGAAAAATATTTTAGTATTTTACTGAATATCTTTTCGTCGGCATCAAGTAAATATGTCGGTATTACAGTGTTTGAGTCAACGAAGGAAACATTTATTACGTGAACCAGAACTAACCTATACCCTATATATTGTATGTAACATTTTAGTTTAGTTATTTAATAAACCGATTTAAAATTAATTTCTGTAAAAATTTGTAATTTCCTTATTTAAAATAAAAAATATATTATCTTTACCTTAGTTGCATAAAATGAAATTTAGTCCGCAATTTATGGTTTTTAAAAAAGGGGTCTTCTTGGTTTGGTCCGCAATTCGAGTACCCAATTATAAAAATCAGGTAGTGAGGCCGCAATTCGAGGCCGCCGAAAGAACAGACCTAGGCCCGTATCCTCGAAAGTGTGATGTGAATGGCAATATGAACTGTCACTTCATACTTTTGACCGTAAAAACCGTATTCTTAAAAAGGCAATGTTGCCAGATATGAACATGCTAAAACCCGCGGATTTCAAAAAATAAAATGGATAACAAATTGAATTGAGCTGTCAGACCGAAAATGTCCGTTTTTTTTTTTTATATTCCCGGGTCCGTCCTAAAGCCGGATGCACTGCGACCAGAGTAGGCCTATTGTGCTCACCCTAGACATTATAGCCACTCTGTCAACCTAGCCCCCTGGCTCAATCTGTACAGTCCTGCTAAGGAGTGAGTGAG
The DNA here is from genome assembly GCA_034092305.1 of Diaprepes abbreviatus. Taxonomy (NCBI): domain Eukaryota; kingdom Metazoa; phylum Arthropoda; class Insecta; order Coleoptera; family Curculionidae; genus Diaprepes; species Diaprepes abbreviatus. The sequence continues at coordinate 3,116,547 of JASJET010000026.1, forward strand.
TATTTCTCCCGGTTCCAGTTTTACTGACCCGAAAGTTTGTTGTCTAAATCTCACCAGTGACTCACAGTCACATATGATATGCTTCACCGTTTCCTCGGCTTGTCCACACAGTCTGCAGCCGAGGTTTCCGTTATATAGATTCATTCTATTCAGATGTACTTTGACGGCCATGTGTCCCGTCATTATACCTGTAATAGTCCTTAATTGGTTTCTACTCATTTGTAGTAGTTTCTTTGCCAGTTTCGGGTCCGGATTCCCAATAAATAGCTTGCTGTGGTTTAAACCCTGTCTGGTCATCCAGTGGTTTTTATGTTCTCTTTTGATCCATTCTTTGACTGCTTCTCGTGTCGCACACCGCGGCACCCCAAAGGCCGGTTCTGGACCAATGTATTGAGATGCTGACCCTGCTCTAGCTAGTTCGTCAGCTTTTTCATTTCCATGTATGCCTTCGTGTCCTGGTACCCACTTTAACATAACTCTGTTGTCTTTTGTCAGAGTTTCCAGCTCGCTCTGACATTCCCAAACCAGCCTCGATGATACCTTTTGGCCCCTGAGGGCCCTTAGGGCTGCTTGGCTGTCAGAGTAAATGAGGATTTGCTTCCCTTTTTAAGCTCTCCTAGAAAATGTCCGTAGTATGTTTTGTCGCCATTTAGGCAACAGTAGTTTTGGTACGTCAAATTTATGTCAAAAGTAAAAGGAATAGTGTTGTTGTTATTGTTGTAAAGTTATTGATTGCCATTAAAATATTTATACTTTGCCTGGATTAAATTTATTTTATATCACTTAACAACCAAAAAATATAGACCAAGCCATCTGTCAAATATTTATGTGTAAATATAGACCACAAAATTATCTTAAATTGACACTCTAGAACTGCTAAACAAAAATGCATACAAAAGGCCAAGTACCTTAGGATTCTAATATATAAAGAAAAAAAGGATATCAAAAAAAAAAAAAAAAAAAACAGCTACTCATGTATACGAAGTAATATATTGACCTTAATTGGAATAGATGCCCCCTATATACCGTAATTGTAGAAAGCCAGCATAAACCTTGAAACGGTGGAAATTACAACTCTACATAGTATGACTAAAAGCCATCATCCCAATCCACTACGGAAACTATCCGTTATTTATTGTGAGTTCACAAAATATCCATCCCTTTACTGCAAGACGTTCCGTCCTGACAACTAAATTTGAAAAAAACCCTGAAACTTGATGATAGAGAAACTGTTTATGACCAGGGACCAAAATCAAAAACCATACAGAAGACGCCCATTAAAGATACTGGTGGATCTCAACTTTCAATATAGTTTTTTTTTATTTTATAAAGATTTGTAGAGGCTTGAAGATCAAATGTACCATAAATAAGGTTTTTATGCTGAAGGACATTCGTTGGTCTGTAGGGTTCATATTTATATGTCCCGATAAACTATAATCATAATATTTTTTTAATTGTAGTGTCGTATAGTGTTTAACACAGTCTAATTAAGTTAAGTGCTGTAGCTAACATAATTTAAATATAAAATTTGTTACTTATTTAAATAAAAGTTTCAGAGAGCTTACAAATTGCTATTTGTCAAACTTATTATAAGTTGCGTCGTGAAAAGAATTATGTTAGACTTAACTGTTTAAAACTAAGATACTCGGCTGTTATGGATACTAGTATTTATGTTAAATCCATTAGCAGAACTGGCCATAGAAAAAAAATTTTAAATAGCACGCTCATACCATTGAGTTATGAACAGAATCTCGTGTAATAATTTTATATGTTTCTAATCTAAAATTTACTTAATATTTGCGAGACATATTCAACTATCTAAGGATACTTTATTAAAAAATTTGAAAATATTAAAAATATTGGGGTACCACCTAATTAACGTTTCAACTGGTTCGTAAACATATTATTTTTTTTTAATAACGAGTTATTTTGAACAACCAAAAATAAAATACAAATTTTTAATACTATTTTATTTTGTGATATCCGTGCGTTAAATATATCATTTAGCGACTGACATTTCATTTGCGCATGTTTTACCGTTCGTTTGCCTTCCACTGGGCGAACGAGGATGTGAATGATGAACGTTTCAAGAATACGCATTCGCCACCTTTTCACCGTTCACTTCACGTTCCCCAGTTCGAGGATACGGCCCCTAAGCGAAGGCTCATACCAGTATTGCCACCCTCGGATGTAAGGAATTCGGTAAATGTTTCGTATAAATTCAGTAGATTTCGATAATTTTTAGTAAATTTTCAAAATGGCATATTATGAACTATAGCCAACTATTTATTCGATATATGAATACTTCGAGCATACATTATCAACATGCAAAGATTCGATGAAGATGGCGAACAAAACAAAACGTTCGGAGCGAGAGAGATAGCATTATCTCGTGTTCGCCCTCTCTCTCTTTTTATCTTTGCTGTGTAAAATTCGTGGAGCACATAGTGTATGCTGAAATTATGGACAAGAAAAGGATTTTTCTGAAACATCATCTAATTAATTCTCATATTCTAAATCGTAAAAGTTAAGATTTATATAAAAGTGTTTTGGGGTTTCCCATTATTGAAACAAATTTTCTTTAGCTTGTCCATAGAGAGTAGATGCAAAGTAGAAAACTATTATCTATCCATTAGGCAACTTTTAAGACAAGTTTGTAATGCGAGTGAGCAACTTCCTAAATTAATTTCATTTGATATTTCTGTTTTGCATCGAGACTCGGGCTATTTCTATAAAAAAAAAGGTCGATCTTAGGATAGGATTTTTTTCCAAAAAAGTCCTCCACTGTCTAAGCTCAATGTATAATTCAATGGTATTTCGGTAAATCAAGTAATTGAAGTGAAAATCGATAGAGGTGGTAACACTGGTTCATACTTAAATGGTAAACAAGTGACGTGGTAACGACGTAGTAACCATGCCGCTGGTGGAATTACTAAAGCATACGTAGTAGTGATATGAGAATACGTATTAAAATAAACGAACAATTAGAATAGTTATTTAATACGTAATAATCCGAATACTTCCTTATAATACGGAATGAATAACGTAGAATGCCGAATATGGAATACGAAATGTAAAGGGATTAGATTCTATAAAAATAAAAAAAAAATAAAAGGAAAGACAATGCCAGAATAAGGATATTTTATCTTTGTTACGTTTGTAGTAACACATAAGTATGCCACTGTCTTCAAGGCGATAGGAAAACAAACGACGGTGCCACGTACGGTGTCGATTTCATTGGTCTTAGCTCGTACCGTTCCATTTCTCAATCCGTATTTTGCAATTTTAGCCGAGTATCCATAATAATCCGTAACATCAGACATAGATGGAAGTGTAGTAAATTGTAAAGTTATGAGGAATACGAATTGATAATTAATCCAAATATTAAATTTGTATCAGTGTCACTCGAATATCAAATTCATCTGAATATTTACCACACCAGTACCTATTTAAATTCGGCCGCTACTATTAAAGCGAGAATCTTCCAGAGGCACAAAATATTTGCACACTTTTGCAAACGAAATCAATCTTGAAACATTTGCAGTGGAGACATCAGTAGAGCACGAACAAACATTGTCGGCAACGTTTTCGAATGGTTGTCAATGTTCCGACCATTGTCGGTACTTCAAAGAAATTCGCAATGTGTATATCTATTATGCGCGTTGAGTGAAGATGGGTATTTAAACTAGTCTAGATATTTAGGTTTAATCGCTAAAGTTCATGTTGATTATTGACAGTTTCTTATTGTAAATTATTTTTATTAACCTATTAACATAACAAAATGACCAAAAACTATTCTTCAGTTTTCAAGTCTTTAAAATATTTGAACAAGTATGATTTAGTAAATTCCCCTTCCACTTGATTACCAAGTCACTTGCTTACCACTTTAGTGCGCTCCTTGGCTTAATGATTTTTTTTTGCCATTTTGAGACACCAGTTAATTTTCAATGCATTATTCACTTTTTGTAATATTAGATACATATGTTTTCAATTGGAATATTTATATTATGTAATTTACCTAAAAATTACTTTTTATCTGTTAACTTACCCATCTCGTTCTATAGGTCCAAGAGCTGATCCAAAAATACCATCGTTCCATTGGAAGTTCACTCCTCCGATATAAAGATTTCCAAGAAGTGGTTCAAAGCTGAAAAAATTGTGAGTAAATCTCCAAGAGTCGTTTTGGGTTAAGGAATACACGACTAATCCATATCCGCCTAGATCAGTCAAGTAAGCATAAGCATCGTTACAGCTATATTTGTTAACATCAACAACCTGCAGAAGATATAATTTAAACAGCAACTGAAAGATTTAATAGGTTAATTTAAAGAAAAAGACTATCAAATTATATTTTTTCTAAATACATTACATAGAAACAGAAAGTTTATACTTGTGATCTTAAAAGATATTATAATAGATATCAACTACCAATTATTTAAATATAAAATAAATTATTAGACCCTGAATCTCAAAGTACTCAATACAGAGGCGGAATAGTTACTTATCAGTATGAACCCTGGACAAAATAAAGGGTATCTTAGAATGTTTTTTGTTTTTGTTTTGACTGTTGCGCGCGAAATAGCGACAGCAGGGGGAGGGGAGTGGTATCAAACGCTTGATTGGCTTTCCAAGTTTAGCAACGATGGAACGTTTCATGGCGCACAGCGCATATTTTGCGTACGACCATTTAATAAAAACAACGATACCTACGCTGCTGTTCGACATCTGAACAGGACACATTTCAATTTAACGACTATGAAAAATGTGCCAAGTGAGAATTTGATCAAGCATTGGGTGCGCAAATTTGAAGAGACTGGAAATACAATGCCGAATAAATCATCTGGATGCAAAAGGACATTAAGAATAAACACGAATGATGATCTAGATCGACAGTCTGTTTGAGACGATCTACGATAGTCTCTACGGTTCCGCTCAGCTTCTCAAAATTTGCACAGATCGAAGGTTTTATCGCATTATTCGCAAAGATTTACATTTTCGCCCTTACAAAATTGTCATTTTACAGGAAATGAAGCCCGAAAATCCAGCTAAACGACTTGAATTCTGCAGGATAATGAGAAACCGTTTTAGGAGCCTCAATAATATATGGTTCTCTGATGTATCGAATTCCCACGTCAACGGCCATGTGAACAAACAAACTTGCAGATATTGAGCTCTAGACAATTCGCTGGAACTGCATCAGAAACCCCTACACTCACACAGGTTGTCGTTTCAGCTGCCATATCAGTCAAGGAATAATCGGTCCCTACTTTTTAGAGGATAACTTTGCTCGCACTGGTAATTCCGATCGTTATTGCCATATGATCCGGACATTTTTGGCTCCAGAAATGCAAAACCAGATTGGATACAACCAGAATACATTTTTCAACAAGATGGAGCAACTTCATACGTCACGAATGATTCTTTGTCAGCTCTTCATGATTTATTCCCTAAAAGAGTGACAAGTTGCTGAGAGGACATGAATCAGTCACCCCGGAGTCCAGATTTAACATCTGCTGATGTTTTAAAGCAAAGAATCACAGACGAAATCCACGAGATTCCAAAAGCAATGCTCGAACTAGTAACTGAAAATTTCAGTTCAAGGCTAAATGATTGCGAAAAAGCAGAGTTAACACCAATTAAATAAGTCTAAATTAATTATGATATTTTATTTTTTAAGAATCAAAGACGAAAAACAATTCCGAATTAATTATGATACTTTATTTTTTAAGAATCAAAGACGAAAAACATTCTGAGTCATACTATATTTATTAGAGCCTGAAGGTTTAATCTTAAAAATGGCAAAGAGTGACCGCAAAATAAGCCTAAAATTCGCCTGTTTTTCGATAGTCGATTGCCGATACAGGAAAGATGCAATCGATATTCTATTCATATCATATTAATCCTTGGACAATCCTGAGATGACCATAACTTTTTGTTTTTCGAAAAAATTTCAAAACCACCCTTTGTTAAGGGTTGAAAATAATTAAAAAGACCAATATCTAAAAAAAGTGGAAATCACAATACTATTGTTAAGAATCTTATTTAACATAAATTACTTGCAAAAATGATCCAGTCTGTTCGCATCAAAATAGTATCCCCTGAGGGGTAGATTTCAAAACTACGCCGGAAATGCATTCTTATTGTCTTTTATTATTAAAAGCCAAAAGTTTATAGCTACTTTTCAGTCCTAGAACCTATAGCATGGTAGGAGTAGTTCTAATTCCCAGTTTAGGTATGCCAATTTTATCGGGTAGTAGCTAACTAACTCCTTCAAGTTACATATTTTTTGCCCAAAAATCTGCATTGCTCCGCCTTTGAAGTTGGTTTCATTATAATTCAGAATTAATTACACTTTTATTCGATTTTAGGGGCGATTTTGTATTTGAATAACTCCGTATCGCTGCCGAGGACAGAGAAACATTGAAGTAAAGAAGAGAGGAAGCATCCGCAGTTCCGTTCTACACAGCACAATTAAAAAGAAAAAACAAAATTTTTGGAGAAAACTCCTGGATGATGTCACATGGTTGTATTATTTTTTACTTAGTTCTTAGTCTGGCTAAAACTTTAGTAATCGCTAATAAAGCTTGTATTTTATAGGAATATTTTATATAACATCTAGCCATTTAAAAATCAAGATACTTTTTTATATAAATTTATAAAATATTATTGAAAATCTAGGTATAAAATTAACATCCTTTCTCATAGTAGTTGTTGGCTCTGATTCCGGTTAGGTTGATATTTTTTTTAATCGTCTCAAAATCTTTATACAATCTGTTAGCCTAAGAAAAAAAAACAAGTAAATGTTATGGTTTTGCGTCAATGACTTGTAGGTGATTATACCGCTGAATAATTTCCTTTAAACTACGTGTATAAAATAGTAATTAGTTTGTACATGGAGTTTACTATTTACAGATTATAAACTGGTTTATTGGTGTTTTGATAGACGTATCTCACCATTTGTGTTTAACTACTGAATTATATTGTAATTTTCACTCAGCCTTTCACTTCATTTACTATAGAAGGAATTTTCAGGTCTCGCTCTAGAATTACATTCGGTACATCTGCGATGACTCGTAAAATCTTGTTGTGGAACCTCTGGGGAGCTTCCATATTAGAATGATTGGCAGAACTCCATAGTTGAGTCTCACAGATATAAATTGTCTTATATTGCTTTGGTATACCAGTATTTTGTTTTCTATTTTACCATGTTTTTATTAACTCGTTCTTATTTTCTGTTTGTTTAATAAGAGTGAGAAAATTGTCTACAGTATAAAATCATGATTTTTAAACAATCAAAATTTCAGTAAGAAATAAAGAAATCTTTCTGCCGTATTTAAATAGTTTGTTATATAGGTAATTCTCCTTTCAGGCAGAGAATATGAAAAATATATGTACAAACAGTTTATTTCCTACAAATATCGCTCTGGTCCTCTCTCCATACGCGTTTCGATCACCTCATGATCTCGTCAGTGGAGCTGTATCGGACCGAGAGCAACATTAGCAGGAAATAACTAATATATGAACTATAAATTTCAAGGTATGTCGGCAGGATATTAAACCTGCCATCTACCAACTTTTTTTTTCAGTCTGACATCGAAGTTGGTAGACGGCAGGTGTAATATCCTGCCGACATACCTTGAAATTTATGGTTCATATATCAGTTATTTCCTGCTAATATTGCTCTCGGTCCGATACAGCTCCACTGACAAGATCATGAGGTGATCGAAACGCGTATGGAGAGAGGACCAGAGCGATATTTGCAGGAAATAAACTGTTTGTACATATATTTTTCATATTCTCTGCCTGAAAGGAGGATTACATATATAACAAACTATTTAAATACGGCAGAAAGATTTCTTTATTTCTTACTGAAATTTGGATTGTTTAAAAATTTCACGTTACTCCGTTGATTCATAGATGTCGTTCGACTGGCGATATTTTTCAGTCTGACATCGAAGTTAGTAGACGGCAGGTGTAATATCCTGCCGACATACCTTGAAATTTATAGTTCATATATCAGTTATTTCCTGCTAATGTTGCTCTCGGTCCGATACAGCTCCACTGACGAGATCATGAGGTGATCGAAACGTGTATGGAGAGAGGACCAGAGCGATATTTGCAGAAAATAAACTGTTTGTACATATATTTTTCATATTCTCTGCCTGAAAGGAGAATTACATATATAACAAACTAAAATCATGATTGTTTGCCTGTTCGGTACAAATTTTGCAATCGATTTTAAACTAACCTCCCAATGAGCTAGAGACTTAAAACTTTACATGTAGCTCGGAACTAGATGACAATAACTCACTTCCTTGTCTGCCGATTTGTTTGTCTGTTCAGTACAAATTTTGCAATTCGCGTTTAAAATTAAACGAACTTCCCAATGAGCTACAGATTTGAAACTTTAAAAACAGCTTAGAACTGAATGGCAATGCAATATTAACTTATTTTCTTGTCCGTCTGTTTGTTTGTCTGTCCGGTAAAAATATTGCAATGGATTTTAAACCAACTTTTCGATGAGCTAGAGATTTTTAACTTTAAACATAGCTTAGAACTGAATAACAATGCAATATTAACTCGTTTTCTGTTTGTCTGTTCGGTAAAAATTTAGCAATCGATTTTAAAATAACTTCCCGATGAGCTAGAAGTCTAGAACTATAAATTTAGCTCAGAACTGGATGACAATAACTCGCTTCCTTGTATGCCCGTTTGTCTGTTCAGTGTAAATTTTGCAATCGATTTTAGACTAATTTACCAAAGAGCTAGTGACTTGAAACTTTAAACATAGCTCAGAACTGGATGATAATGGAACATTTACTCACTTTCTTGTCTGCCTCTTCGTTTGTGTGTCTGTTGAGTACTAATTTTGCAATCGATTTTTAACTAATTTTCTGATGAACTAGGAACCTAAAAGTTTAAACATAGGGCGGAACTGGATGACACCGCAATATTAATTCATTTTCTCAACGACAGCTATTCTCTACACTCCTAACACGTTATTTGTTTTAAATCGTGCAAGAATTTTTATAACTATTAAAACTTCACAATCACAAATTTTTAGGACAATGACCACTTGTTAGAACATCATGTATTATTCGTAAAAACATAAAAATAAGAAACACATCTTTTAGAATTTGTGGAATAGTAGTTTCTAAAATATTTACTAGTGTTTGTAACATTCAATCACTGATTGTTGATTTTTCCTAAAATTAGTTTATCATACTTACTATATTCGCAAAAAATGAGTCAGGTTTTTGATCCGAATCTTTTAGATTATATCTGTGGATTATTTTGTCTGTATTTAGGTCAATAATAATAATTGATGCGGAACCATATACTGTAACGTTTCCTAACAGATCAGCGGTACCTGTATCGATCAGCCATAGGCGGTTGCAATGGTCTATATCCATTCTAGAAATAAAACATTTGTCAATAGAGAATTTATTCTTTCTTACGTAAATATTTTAGATCTATTTTTAAATATTGTCTTTCACAAAAAGCTTAAAATATTAGTGTTATCAATTTAAAAGTTAAGCGTAAGAAGATAAAGTAAAAATAAACATTTTCAGCTAGATTCACTAAAAAGATCTAAGACTTAAACCCGATGTAGTTGCCATGAAATTTAAATCTTATAGTCAACCAATTTTGTTTTGCTTACGATGCAGTCGTAATTTATATTACATATGTCAACAAGTAAATGGTTATATAGGGATATTAAGGATAAGAACCTGGCAATAAAGCCTTGAAATATATAAGAGAAATAGTTGTATCCCGAAAATAAATAAAGTTCTCCATTTTTACCGGTTCAGTAATAACACTAAATGATTTTCTTATGCTTGTATCTTTAGGGTTTTAAAATTTGCTTGGCTTATTTTTGCTCTTGTCAGTTCAAGCCCTCTGCTGTCAATTTAGGATGGTTTTAAATTTAAACCATGTTAGTGAATCCGGCTGTTTATGTTTGTGTCACCTTTTGATATACTGGAGCGGAACTTATTTAATTACATTTCAGTAACCTTCGATCATACCCTATAGACTTAAACAACAATATATTTGTTTGAAGGCTGTTTATGGTCGGTGGAGGAGAGGCTTTTTTGACGTTTGACAGACATAAACATGTCTACTTATCTTTTCTTTCAGTTTAATTGCTTATCGTGACTCTTTTTAGTGTTAGGAATTACTATAAATGCGAAGTGTGTAATTAATATTAACGAAAAGAGTATTTAAAAATTATTTTTATTGGTAAATATTGTTAGATATTATTTATGTATTGAAAATAACAATAATAATAATTTAGGCACCCATAAATTCATACTTTTATGTATTCTGAAATTGACGTACCGATTATCATATGATACTCGCTTAAATAATGCAATTAGAAAAGATTAGACTAAAATGGGTATGCGTTTACCAAGAAATGAAATATCTACTGTTTGTCAACAATTTTTCAAATATAAATAAAAATATTATTACGTTATTCAGCGTTCAAACAACCGGGCTCTAGTTCTGACGTTTATGCTGATTCTACAGGGGTATGTTCGAAATCAGTAACCGACAATGTAGTATAATTTTCGGAAGGATTACTGTAGTTGGATTCTTTTAACGCCTTCAAGCACTTCCTTCTATAGGAACTTCTGTACTTGGCCCTAATCTAATAAAAGTCTGGATATCAAGTTTCTTCCTAAATCTAGTTTTTTATTTCAAGTGTTAAACTGACATTTTCAAAAATTTTAGTTTTTTGCAAAATACCCTCAAAGCAGCTGTTCTGCTATTTCTGTCGTATGATCGTAACAAACTGCATCTCGTTATCAGCATTGGCCATTCTTCTGTGACGATATCTTAAAGACCTATTCATTAAAAGTTGTTAATACTAGTTCATAGGTTACATAAAGCGAAGTGAATGAATATAACATCCGTCGTTATAAAAAGGTTAATAGCATTAAAACAGTACTAATTGTGCATCAATACCGTTTCCTAAAATATCGACTATTTATGTGATATTATGCCTGATAAAAACCCGAGCAGGAATTTACACTATAAAAATATGTCAAAGTTCAGCTATTTAAAAATACTTTACATTTTAAAGATTTATACATAATTCCATTCTTTTCAAATCATTTTTCTATACTATGTTACAAAACTTAAAAATAAGGGACAACTATTACACATCCATTTAAAGATCACCGAATGTGCTGGGTTTAATGATTATTTGATATTTCATGTCAAGCGCTTTTTTCAAACCTCTTTCTTACGAAAGGAGTAAGATGATTTTGGTAATTTTGTATAAAAAAACTATTTATCTAAAAATACAATAAAATACAAAGTAAAACAGTTCCATGTATTTTTTGGGTTTTATTGTTTTAGTGAATCCGGACCCCTAATTTAGAAAAATTACAAAATCCCTGAAATCGAATCAGATATCGTAGTATGAAATTAAAATGTCTTGTCATAGTTTCCTTCATTTCCTCTTTAGGGATTGACATTGCGCTTCCTAACATAGTGCGATGAAAGCATTAAGTCATCAGATAAAACTTGAACCTATCGCCAAGGATTTCTTTACTGAAGATTATTCGGGAGATAACTTGGATTACAATTTTTCAATTTCAAGCCAAGGGAAACTTCTGGTTATTTTAGTTATTATGTGATTTAAATGAAGTTTAGTATACGTTTCACAAAAATAAATAATATGTTTTTAACTTTAAAAGGAACATTCACGAAAATGTATTTAAATATTCATTTATTTTTATGTAATATAAATTTGTGAGGTACATATGAACAAAGCAATTTTAAAACAAGCTGAACATATGTTTAGTTAAAAAAGGAAAAAAAAATACCTAAAAGGAGAAACAAGACTTTGTGAAGAATACTTTTGAAGGTCATGGCTCTCCCAACTAGGATAGGGAATAAGTTTCGGAGATCGGTCTCTAGCTCTGTTAAGGTCAATATAGGCCAAAGAAGCAGGCACCCCAGTTTTCCACCTAAAATGAATAAATACTTTTAAAAAATAGGATATATATTTTACTAGTCCTGTTTATTGTTGCTTTTGATGTAAAAAAAAGTATCTAAAAATAAATTAATCAAGTGTCAAGATAGTAACACTTGATATTTTATTTTCAATTTCATATATCAATTTATAAACTTTAATTACTAACTTATTTCTGGGTTAACCTACGTCAAATGTGTAGGGTTTCCACAGCAATTTATATATTTTTGGATCACTCGTTTTTTTTTAACAAATTTTGAAATTTGCTAAAGCGATGTTTTTTCTCATTTTTTGCTGTTCTCAAACGAGAGTAAATCCTGAACGCCTCATTCGAAAACAGCTGAAAATAGTTTATTTGAAAGCTTTCTTTACGGTATTTATTTTATACTTGTGTTGAAGAGTCATTTCCTTCTTTAACTCATCTAAATAAACAATTACAATGCAGAATGTATTATAATTTCGATGTGGTTATATTATGTGGCTATTTATTATTAATTGATAAATGCAACAGCAAACACCAAATATATGTGCATAGTATATTATTTTTTATTGCAAATTATTATATAATTATTTGTTTCGTGAATTAGTGAACAGAAATAGAAGCTTTGCTAGTTCCTTCATATTTTTAACCTAGGTCAGTTCGAGTAACAGATTTATATTAGCAATCCTCCTTTAATTTAATATTTACTCAGTGCTCATTGCATATTATTATCACGTATTTTCTTATCTTATTTTTCATATAATTTAACAGTTAGTTGTTATTACTTTAAGCAACTATTTTTGACATACATGCTCATAATTATCATTTAAATTAAAATTGGCTACTTTAACCACTATTAAATATAAGAATGCTTTAGCACATTTCTTTCTTGCTCCTGTATTTCGTATATAGTTCAATAATTATTTGTATAAGTTACAATTGAAACCAGATCCCCCGAAGTATCTTCGGGTTGTCGTAATCATGAGGCTTGCGAACTCCCATAACATAGGAAGCTAAACCTGTTGCATCTCAGGCTAAGGATAGGTTTAACCACGCTCCCTCACAAAACATCACTTCTTCACAAGTTCGCGTGCAGGTGGACGACTTATTGACCGCAGGCGAGTGCACCTTTACACTCACACAATACACAAGTTTAATTTTAAGGTGTAACGCGATTCGTGTTGATGGAATGAAGGACGACTGAACGTATCAGACGCCTTAAATGGAGTATTTAGGAAACTGGGCGAAATCTCAAAGTAAACAGCATTTCGCCAGCAAAAGTATGGCTGCCAGCGCGAACCTCTTCTTCCGTATTCATGGAAACAGATGGATACGGATAAAGAAAATACCATACTAAATGAGAATCAACAATAAATGACTCGAGCATTCAAGTCTTCTATCGGAAAATTAGATTCTGATGGAAAGACGCGAGCTGCCCGACAGGGGAAAAGTTTTTCTAAGTCCAAAAAAAAAAGGAAGATCCGAAAAGCCCAAATAATGGTAGCGGGTAGTTGGACCAAGGACTAACCAGGACCAAGGTTTTAAGCCAAAAAAGAAGAGATTGCGACTAATAAACGTTTGCACACATACATAAGCATTTTCCCTGGAGACAAGCGGCTAGTGCCTCGTACATAGTCGGTATGCTGATATAATATTTAATCAGGAACAAGCAGATCTGAATCAAAATAGACTTGAGGTAATGAACTAGATACCTTCTGGGAGTGGCAGTCTACCTCAATTCGAAGGTAGTCGGTACATGGAGGTATATTTTGGGTCAGATATACAAGCACTTCCACAAAATTCTGGCTTCAACAATCTGTTGCCAAACTAGGAAATTTATGGGAAGGGATAGACCTAACGATTATTGAGACAAAGGACCTACCAAAACGATCAGTCCGTCTGGATGCCAGGAACAGAAGAGGTAGAAAAGGCCAGGACTCGGCTGAGGATGCAAAATAAAGGCTTTAAAGTGAGGGAGTGAACTTACTTGAGCGATTGCTTTTTTTGGTATCACTTTTGTTATTTGAAATTTTTAGGTAACGTGCTACATTTTAAAATCATAAGCAAAAACCTACCAAAATGGAGATGTTTAAAATGAAATATTTGTTTATTGGTAGATCCTATTTTATGTATAAAAGCAGAAAATTTTCATGACAGGATGTATATTTAACTAAATATGTAAAACCGAACAAAACATGTTTTTAAGTCACGAGTTTAAAGGAGATTATTTTTGAAAAGTCAGAAGATTTGAAGACTTATTTGTATCTAAGTATTATTATATTCAGCAGCGGATCCAGCCTCCCTCCTGGGGGAGGAGGGAGGTGATATCATAAAAATACAGTATGGCAAGTGAAAGAAAGTTATCGACGAGAGGCGAGACGCCAATAGTTCTGAATTTGAAGCTCTTGGGCGGGGGGTGATCGCAAGCGAATGCGAGTTGTCGATGGGGAGGGGGAGAGATGCCAACAACATTCGGATTCCTAAAATAGAGGCTGAGTTGGGTCTATTTTTCTGAATTCAAAGCTCTTGAGGCCTTTTCTCATTTATGAGTGTCCACCCCGGGTCTTGTTATTCGAAACCTATCAGCTGATTTCAGAATTTTTTTGAAGTCACGGGTGAAAGACGCCAGCTTGTTTACATTTACGACTTTTTTACTAGGGCTACAATTTCAAGTAATTTTTTCTTTTGATATCATTTTTTTACATTGTAGAGACGCCAAAGGCCAACGTTCTGTTCTATATTTTATTTGTGTGTTTTGTGTTTTATTTGTCTTATAAACTATTCTAACGTTATTTTTTGTTAAAAAATGGATATCAGGGAATTAGTATTCATATCAATTATTTGCGGAGCAGCAGTTCTTCTGTTGCATATGCAACGTGGTGGTAGGTTCGCACTTGGCTAAAGCCAAAAACCAAAGAAAATTTCATTAATATCACTATGTCTATGATATCAGGCTGAAAATAATGTTTTTAGGGATTTTTTTTTAAAACTCGTAACTCAAGGCCCGGCACCCCGACTTTTAACCCACAGTCGTGACTCACAAATGTGAACGGAAAAGTCGTGGGTATTTTACCAATATCATGAAACCCGAAGTGGGCATTCGTAAGTAAGAAAAAACCTTTAGGGGGCGAGACGCCGTTAGTTCTGAATTTGAAGCTCTTGGAGGGGGGGGGGGTGATCGCAAACGAAGGCGAGTTATTGACAGGGAGGGAGATGCCAACAATATTCACATTTCTAGGTAGGAGGCAAGATCGAGTTTACCTTTTTGGATTCAAAGCTCTTTGGGGAGGGGGGCGATCGCAAGCGAACGTGAGTTTTCGAAGGGGGGACGATACCAACAACATTCATATTCCATGTAAGGGGCAGAGTCGGACCTATTTTCCTGAACCCTAAGCTTTTTTTGGGGGGGGGGGAGAGCTCCTCCCGCGAATTCGCCACTGGTTATATCAAAATAAGAAAAAGTGTTGCTGCGAGTTACAGATTCGGTTTAGCGATCTCTTAAGTATTAAGAACCTGTAGAACGCAACGTATTTATTAAACATAAGAAAAATCTCGTTTACGCTTTATACAGCGAGGCCGAAAAAATTAGGTGCATCCCCTGAATTATTTAGTGCAATAACATTTTAAAAACCTTTGTTTTCAAAAAACAAAATCAAACCAAGTTTCCGATCATCAATTTTGGCTTTACGGTCGATATAATATTCTAAAGGCAGTCCCAAAAAAAATCAATTACAGCTCATAATACATAATTGACTAAGCCAGAAAATCATTAACTTTAAACTGCTTATCTTAACTTTGTCGCACACCATGCGAAAAATTTGTAGCACTACAAAATGGAATTAATATTCTACTATGAAGATTAAGTAATCAATATATGGATATTTGTTCGAAGGTCTGACATCTAGGTACCGGTTTTCACTACTGGGCCAAAGAAAGAACGCCTCAGTCAATTATATGTATTTTTCACGACAGTACATAACAAGCATTATTAAAATTCTAATATTAACGATGCCATGAAAAAATGTAATCTTATAGTCATAAAAAATAAGTGCAATGCATCGAAAAAGTGTGCAACGCCTGCAATAAGTGTAGGTCTTTATGACACCAAATTTTCCTAGTTGTATGAAAAATTGTATTTTCGATACTCATTATACAATATAATATGATTTTCTCAAGAATACAAAAAAGATGACCTAATATATAAAGGAAAATTTCTTAGATTTCCCAAAGACACTCGTAGAGTAATACATTCTGCTAAATGAATTATGAAATTAACATAATAAACATCCTGTCAACAGATGTTACACGTTATTTCTTATTGTTATTTATTTTTATGTGATTAATTATTACAATGGAGTACACTAAAAATATAAACCACAATTTTGCAGTGTGGTTAGATTATTTAAATTGAATTCCTTAATTGCAAGATAAATATTAATTATTGAAAAATATATGAATAAAAAGTACTTTCCTGAAGTATATTTATACATGGCGTATAATATATCGGAGGAGTTATATTTGATTAAAACAAGAAATTAAAAAAGTTATAAACTGCTTGACAGACTTTACGTCCAGGCTGTCAGGAAGAATTTTAATAAATAGTATGTCTTCACGTGCTGCGACCTAACAGATCTATTGTGTTCCCCTTCTGCTGCCAAGTCATTAGGTCCTCCAGTCCTATTTCCCTAAAGGAACCTTAGAATATTGGATGGCTTTAAAGTGGGTAGCTCCCCTTCTTCTATTTAATGTACTCCCAAGAACCGCATTCTAGGGTTTTCTAAAACTAAGGATCACATCACGCTATAAGCCGGCTGCAGATTCATTATATTTTTTATACAAAGAGGATTACTTATAAAAAAATCATTTAGACTTGCAAATAGATCCTGTAGATTAAATAGTGAAGGAGTTTGCCTCCAGTTACGAACAGTAAGTTCATCAGTACTTAAATGGTTGACACCGTAGTATTAAAAGGAAGATTAAAGAGGACTAAATCTCATGAGGTTATGGGGATTTATATAAGTGATTTAATAAATAATTTATTAACGGTTAGATAAATTTAGAAATGACAGCACATTCTAACTCATAAATAAGCCTCTAGACAGATCAAAACTACCAAACAATAAACAAACAAATCCTAAGTATCCATTTAACTACAACATGATCACAATTTAAGACTATACGACGACAAATGATGTCGTCGAAGATAGATTCCGTGTACCAAACCCCACTAATTTCATTCCATTATTTGCAATATTATATCTTCTTTAAGAGTTAACTGACGGTCCAATATTATATCAATATCAGATATAGAATCGGTCAATTCTCCAGACATACCGTTAATCTTATAATCGTCTTCTTTCTACACAACCGCACTGCCTTACACTTTCCGATGTTAAGGTATAATCTGTTAGTAGTGCGCCATACACTAAATGTTTCCAAATCAGACTGTATATTAATGCAATCCTGTTGAGATCTAATGCACTTAAAAAATTTAAATCGTCAGCAAAAACCAGTGCGGTTCCATGCGAAATAGCCTCAGTCAAAAACAAGTTGAACAGAAGAGGGGCCAAATGCGCTCCCTGAGGAACCCCAGATTGCACCCTGAACTCACGTGACAAGTAGTTCTTATATCGTACAATTCGTATTCTCCCTGTAATATAGCTTTGCATCCATAAGCGGAGCGGATCTTGAACACCAATAGATTCAAATTTAGTTAAGAGATAGGTATGGTTCACCCTATCAAACGCATTGGAAAAACCAGTATATATAGCATCGATCTGGTAACAATCCTCCAAACCACATAACAAAAATTTAACATAAATCAAAAGATTTGTAACTGTGGACTTCTCCTTACAGAAACCATATTGTTCCGGAACTATATGATTTATAAAAACATTTGTTAATCTATCAGTTAAAAGAGAATCCAATATTTTTGAAAATATGGAACATTTGAAAATTGGCCTATAAATTTCTATGTGTGTTTTACTTAAATTCTTATAAACAGGGTATACATAACTCCTCTTCCATTCATCAAGAAAAATCCCACTTTGAAGGGACAAATTATATCGTTTGCTCAATATAAGTGAAAAGATACATTGGCGTTGTTTTAAAAATAACACAGTTATATTACTAAGACCAGAGCCCAAGTTGTTCTTTAATGTATTTATCTTGTTCAGTCAGAGTGTACTCAAGTCTCCACGTTAATTATTTGATGCATTTGGTTATAAAATGGTAAGAAATGCCTTTGAGTTTGATAAATATAATAGTCTAAAGGACATAACCCCTTTTTCAACATAATTAATACTCTTCTGAAACTTCACCGCCCGTTATATATCAAAATAACGTGTACATGTATATTTATTACCAACCAGCAACTATTGTTCGACAAATTTCTTGCTCCATTTTCCACTCCGAAGCTCGAAAATTGATCGTTTCCCGATAACGTTTTACTGATTACGACTTGTTGGACAAAAGATACAGATAGTAGATTTTTGTATTGATCCAGTAATAGTTTCTGACAGGAATATGGCGATGTACTGCCAGTCTGCTAATAATGAAACGAAAATATCGTATCGCATATTTGCAAACACACTAGATAAATAATCTGTAGGCAAATTTCCTATTTCCCCCAAATTCGGCATATATATTTTGTTCACTGAAAGACGGTGTTTTCCATAATTTTACCCCTTAATTCATAATATTACATTCCTAGCCCATTTTAAATTTGTTAATGCACTTTAACATGTTTTAAATATAACTTCGCCTACTTAACCGTAAATAAATTATCTTAAATAATATGAAATATGTTTTTTATGTAAAACTTCTGGTAGAATTCTAAATGTATGTTACTTATGCGTCAATTTTCAAAGAAAATCCGAAAAATTAGGGCAACTTTTTTTTTTGTTTTTTGAGAAATCTCGGAAACATTATTCTTTTTTTTCGTAACAGGTAAAGTAATGCAATAATTGTGAAAGCAAAATTATGTTTTAAACTGCAATAATCAAAGTATTTATTTCTATTTTACTTCTGGACACGTAGTTGGATTATAAGAAATTAATTATTCTTACAAAAACGTTTATTCGCTAGTCAGGTTATTAGTGAGTCATAATCAAAGGTTTTAATGCATTTTTCCATTAAAATAATAACTATCATTAGAAATCTGCAAAACAACTTTTTAAATAATGAGACTTATTTTTTTATGTAAATTTTTCTAATTGGTTATTAAAGATGTGTCGAAATAACCCTCTTTAATACGCTATTAAGCATTTATTTTGCCACATATGTAACATAGATTATTAGAAATTTTTTTTTAATATATATATATATATATATATATATATATATATATATATATATATATATATAAGGGGAGTAAATGTGACTGACTAGTCAAGAAACAATATTCCGAACTAGGGTTATTGGGGATGCAGTCTATTTAAATTTGTAGGCTTTGATAAGGAGAAAACCCTTTTTTGATTCTGTCAGGCTTTCGAGAATTGGTAAGTTTCTTAATAATTTAGGTTAATGTTATAGCGTAATATATCCATTCTTTCGTTTGGTCTCTTGTAGGAATGCTGGTTGTAGATCAACTGAAGAAATTCAATGTGTGACGTGTGGGGTCGTAGATCGTTGATAGGGGTTGGCTCCGCCGGGTCTCCTTTTCGAGTGCCCTTGGTAGTGTCAGTCTAGGCTCAGGCGCCAAGCCGGTACAATGATCACATTTGAGGAGAGTTTTTCAGATGGAAGGAAGATAAGTGCATCGTCCCTCTTTTTCAGAGAGCCGTTCTTTTCTATTTCGATGGATTCGCGAATCAATCTTGCTTGTAGTATTCTATATTAGCGATTTTCTGCTGGTGTTGGAAAAGGACCGATATTGTATGTTTGTTTCTTATGCTGAGTTTAGGTTCTTCTATCCTTGCCAATATTGTTCTGTTGGTATGGCCTATATATGTTTAACTGTAGATGCCATATGAAATATTATATACACCTTGATTTTCTAGATTGATTTTGTCCAATCTGCTGATTTTTTCTGTTATGTCTTTTATGTAAAGAAGTATGGTTATTTGTATATTTTCGACAGGAGGTGTTATTTCTTGCCTACGTTTTTGTTGCAATTTTATTGCCTTATTTATGTTAGGTGGTTTATAGCTATTTTGTTTGAGAGCTTTTTTATGTGTGATAGTTCTTTTCTGTTCCTTGGTGATCGGTTAGACGAAGGGATTTTGATATTAGAGTGTTGGCTACGCCCTGTTTTTGTGTGTGAGGGGTGATGGTGAGAATCAGTATTGTATGGGTTCGTTTTCGATATACTGTATGTCTATTGTCTTGATCACAAGGACGCCTAGGAATGGAAGCTAATTGTTTTCCTCAAGTTCTAGAATGAACTGTATCTTTGGTTGGATAGAATTAGGAAACTTATGGAATTTTGAGCTATTGTTTGCCAAAGGATCATATCACAAATACATTATCCATGTAGCGACACCAGCTAAAAAGACAAAAATCACCATACTTCCTTAAATAAAAGACGCAACAGATAGAATCTACAGATTTCTCCGGAAACAAAACATATTTACAGCCTACAAAACATACCAAACAATAGGCCCATCTCTACGAAATCCCAAGGACAAAATCAATCTAAAAAATCAAGATGTATATAAGATCGCTTGTGGCACTTGCAGTAAAGCATACATAAGACAGACCTATAGAAGAATATTGGGACGTTGCGCATTGAATTTCTTCAGTTGATCTACAACCAGCAAGCACAGAAGATGCCTAATGAGATTTTGGCGAACATCCTGCAAGAAGCATTAACAAAAAATGGTTACAAAAAGAACATATAGATAAAGCTCTAAAAGGCAAACGCTTGACCCCTAAAAATCGCGAAAGTCAAGAGAAGAGCTCCAAAACCTTTCTTCCTTATGTCAGATACACCACAGACAAAATCACAAAAATTTTCAAGAGACACAACATTAAAATCATTTTCACCAAAGACCGTAAGGTAAAGGATCTTCTGCCAACATGTAAAGAAAATGTCCCTCCAGAAAACCAGGGAGTATACAAAATTCTATGCGGAGAATGCAGCTAATTTTACGTAGGTCAAACCAATCGAAAAATAAGCGCCAGAAAACACGAACATATAAAAGCTGTCAAGCAAAAAACAATTTCTTCTGCATAGGCCCAAGACTTGTTAAGCACAGGACAAGATCAAATTTTCAGGAACAAAAATGCTATTGAGACGTGAAAACCTGTTCATAAAAGTTATAAAGGAAGCCATCGAAATTGCAAAGAAGCCCAACAGCTGGTTACTCCAAATGTATACATTAAGTTAACAGAGCTCCGAAAAATTTTTCATTATTAATAACAATTCTCGGTTGGACACCAATAAATGATAATAATTATACACTATTAGCAACATTTAATCACAAATTATTATAAGATGATAATAATGACGAAGGACATATTTATATCGTATTTTACGAGGGTGCGTACGAATCACACATTTCACAAATTATGTTCTAGTAAATTATATTTATTTGATATCGTAAAGAAAACGAAAGATACATAGTGAATAGTTAAATCAATATCACGAAATCAAATTTCAGGAATTGTTAAAAAAGTTATAACTGTAAATTTTGTAATACCAAATATTTATAGAAAATGAGGTTGATGGCCATAATAATGATTTTTTTTTATAAATTGTCTACAGCAGATCGAAAATATCCCAATTGTTATCTGGGAATTTCATTTCGACAATCATTTACTACCTCAAAAATAGATAAAAGAATTATTTTTAAATTTTTATGGACTCGATTTAAATTTTCCAGAAATGTTTAAAATTAATAATAAATTCAATTATAGGTCTCGTTTACCGTTGTTAAATTCACTTGCCATTTTTAACAAAGAAATTGACTTATCATTGTGATGGGCGAATGGAGTTTTCAATTTTATATTTCGTTGCAAGCTAACAAATTTTCAATTGCACAACTTCAAGAGGATCCACTTAAACAACATTTAAAATTTTATTCTAATAATTTTTCGAATAATTTCGCAATCATGTTATGGGCTTTAAGAAGTTATTTTTCACGCAAATAAATTGACTTTATTGAGCACAAGTGATCTCGACGGGACAGTGTTAACAGTGTGAACAATTTAAAGATATAAATTTGTCAACTTCGTGTCTATATTAACGATGCACGAAAAATACGGATAGACTTTTCAAGATTCCCTACAATCACATGCTAGCTCTACCACCCAGATACGACGGTTTATTAGTACTACAGCCTTTGTCTGATGAACATGATTGTCATCAGGATGCGAATCATCTTTGACGTTTTCCCGGCCCGTATGTTACTCAAAAACTTTTATACGTAACTTATAATTCTCGTGAGAGGCGATATTTAATATTTTCAATATTTGGATAGAGTTAATTTTATTCACAAAATTAAATGCAAATTCTTAGCACAAATGATTTCAGCATCGTAAAAATCGCCACGGAGCACAAATTGTCCAATTCAAGGCATTCTAACTTGTTTTCTAATGTGTGTAAAATTATAAAAATTCATATGATTGTCATCTACAGTTGTACCAACTTAAAAAATGATATATGCGATTCTAAATACCCGCGAAGTTGAAATTAAAAAGTTCTGTTTACTTCCGGCGATTAGGAGTAAGCATACTTATATTTTTGTCCCTATTTATGGAAATATATATTTAAAAAAGACTCATAATTCGCTTGCTTAAAATTCTGTTATATTGTTTCAATATAATTAAATTTTCTAAAAATCCTTCCTTGCATTAATTTTTCTCAGAAAAAGGTTACATTCTCTAATTTATAAATTCATGGTGATATATGTAAGAGAAGATTTTAGATTTGTTTCTTCACTTTTATTTTAAAGGAAAACATGTCGCTTATAAGATCTGTGAACAGGTTAGGTACTTTAATCTGGTCTAGAAGTCTATTTATTAGTTTATCCTAGAGTTTTGCTCTCAAAGATGAAGTGTGAGGCTGTTTTGTCTTCTTCATCACATAGTCTACACGTAGATTATTCATTATAAACGCCCATTGTGCGAAGATGTTTCCTAAAACCACAGTGATAGGTTATCAGTTCTATCATCAGCCTAATCTGCTCTTTGATTAGGGGCAGGACATCATAATACAATTCTAAATGGTTTGTTCAGCAATATTTCTAGTGGTTCTGGTATTGATGATTTATTGACCAATATGTCTAGCCGTGAATAGCGGTTGTAGGAATATTAGTACTGGGTCAATTAATGTTATATTAGACTCTTGTCTTGCAAGTTGGTCTGCATTTTCATTGTCTAGGATACCCTTGTAACCAGAATAACTTGGTTGTGTTTTGTCAGAGCAAATAAAATTTTAAGATAATCCCAGATCTGTTTAAATTTTATTCTGCCTGACTATTGGAAAACACGAGGTTCCGCCCCTGTTGCCTCCCTTCAGCTCCTCACAGAGACAGATATCGAATTCATATATTTCAGCCTAAAATACTATGACATGCTGCCGCAATACTGCACTTATACAGGGTCTAGGGATGGCGTCGTATATACCGGCCCCTATGCTATGATACTGCTCTCCAATCAGGCTAACTAATGTAAAGTTTAGTGAAGTTTTAAGCTCTTGGCATCGTATCACTACTCGTCTCCAATAATGAATTTGTTATCTTACCTTTGAGGCTGGTGTATCCAAGAGCAGGTTGGATTTGGTAGAGTTTCCATAGTTGCGGTCAGGCTCTTCAGAACCCCCATGCGCTCCAGAGCGACCCGCCAAGATCATCATGAGGCTAATTGTTGCTATGTACAATGCATGGTTTTAATCTCTATTTTTGCCCCTTGCGGCTTATGTCATTACAATCTGGTAGAATTCCAAAATCTTACTGAAAAATATTCCTTAGATTTTGATAACTAACTACACCAAGCCATTGATGTGTGTACTAAATCACCCTACACAAACTCGTGAAGAACTAGACAGTCTCAACATCTATCTGATAATGTCATCGCTATAACTTTAAACTTGTTCATCGTGTGGTCCACAGTATCTAATTTACAGTCTCGGTGTGATTACTCTTCTTTTCATACCATATAATATGCAATTGTTTGTCAAATTAATATTAAGATATATAAAAGCAGTAGTTATTTTGATATAGAAATATATTTTATTAAAAACAAAATAAGAAATAATAAATAACCAAATATGAATAATTGAGATGGTAATAAATTTTACTAACTGTAACAGAAATACTTAAGTAATTAATTGTTCACACTAAATCTTCTCCGGATTCAAATTATATTAGTTTATACAATCGGCGAGACGTTACGACTAGTTTGTGATTAAACTGATTTGACCAGTCTTAAAAAATTTATCATAAAAAATTAGCGATTTAAATTCTCACTTTTCAAATATTTACAGCTTTTTTTTATCAAAAATTTTATTGCACTTAGATTTTAAGTGCAATTATTTCAAAAAAGCTCTGTTTTTAACTTAATATATCTAATAAATTTAGTTACCGTAATAAAAATCTACTTTCACTGAAATAAAACATGAGCAGCAACTCTCAGCTTAAATTAAAAATGTACGAGAACTAACCTTGGTATTGTCATGAACAACTTATTTTTCCATACTCCTATACCAACAGGAACAAGGTTTTCAGGAAAATAATTTCCTCTGGCAATGACATTATTTTTAAAAGCTTCATTTGGCCATGCAAAAGGCAACTGTTTCCATTCGTACACAACTTTTAAATATGTTAAGGCTCTAACACTAACCAAAAAATAAAATAGAATTAAACACTTCATAATTAAAGAAAATTTCCTTATTTGTTTTTTCCCTAACGGATTAAATTAACTAGTGAAGAGTTTACCTTCATTGTACTGTTAATTTATACTCATCATTTTACCAGATTTTCTTTAATTGGTAAATGAATACGCTGAAATACCAAATAAGATTGAGAACTCAGTAATACTTGCTACTATAGGGTGTTACAAATTGAAATATTGATTTTAACAATCTCATATATAAAGATGATTTAAATAATATCCTGAGTGTATAGAGTAATTTGGGGTTATTACTCGTGGGATAATTCCTCTGTAAATTACGCTAATACAAAGGGAATAAATTGATGAGTGATTAAAAGTTTGAACTAGATTTTGACGAAGTGTCACAAATATTGCTGCTATAGTAGCGGCAATTTTAGTCATTTCTTGACAATAGTCCAGTGGTTCAAGTGATGACAATATTATTCTCTACATTTTTAATAAAATAACAAAAAGGTTTAATATATAGATAGATAGTACTGAGCCCACTTTCTAATTTTTTAAACATAGTTTATTTTCAATGTTTAAATACGCCATTTTTGCAGAGTAATTTTGAAAACTAATAACCTGGTGATGGGGACGCTGCGTAGGTGAAAATTGATCATTAACGGTTTACGAACTAATTAGTAACCAACAGCATTTGTGCTATTTTTTTAATTACATATGTAGTATTATTAATTATGCTTAAAGTTTCATTTCTCTTTATAACTGTTTAGACTAAACGGGATTGATCACAATAATCAAGTGTTAGCTGCGAAATTGAAACTTTTGCAGGCAAAAGTGTTATTCTACAGCCCGGAACCTATATTGAAAACAACGAGCGCCAGATGCACTGGGATCGAATTGTACTCACCGAAATAGACCTGTTTAAATAATTGAATTTCTAAAATTATTTCAGTTTTTACACACATGGTGGAAACTTCATTTGGAATATATTTCAAATCAAAAAGAGAAAAAAAAATATCAAAAAATGGAAAAGCACACACAGTTCAAATTTTTATATAGGTCCATTTTTAATGTGTTTTGTTAATATCACACCACTTTAAGAGGAAAATCAACCATTACTTGTGATTTTTGTAATGCCTTTAAAAATAATTCAACCCAAAATTTAAAATGTAAATTTTTAATGGCTTTTTAAGTTAAATATTACAGGAAATTTTTTAAAATCGGAGTTGTTGTTTTCTCTTATAAAAGGGTGTAATAGGCATAATAATAAATTAGAAATGTTTTCATATAAAAATCAAAATTAACCTGTTTTGGAATTTTCTTGAAAACTTGTTTTTCTTTTTTTTTAGAATTTAATCCTATAAAAGTTTCCATCCTGTATAGAGCATTTGATAGGTGTGTAGATATATCTTAATTCGCGTAAAAATGAGGTTTGTTAGTGCCAAGGTTTATTTTTGACGAATCTTGAACTAATCTGACGTTAGGTTTTTACAAGTATGGAACTACACAAATGACGTTTTACTTATTTTATTACTTCTGTATTTGAACATGGCGAGCTAATTTACCAAAATGCATAATACATTTTTGAAAGAATGATTTTTGCATTTAACTGTCCTTAATCCGATAACTTGGACAACTAGTATTGGACACTAGCGAGAAATCTAATGAAAAACCTATTAGATAAATTAAAAAAAAAAAGATAAGCTGAACCCATGGCGCTTGTTTCACTGTTGGACTGCTAACTTGATTTCGTCGCCAGATCCCAAGAGGGAAGTTGTACTCACCACAATGGGTTGTTGGACTCGCATGTTTTAGCCTAATAGGAAGTGACAAATAATAGTCACGGATCGCTAACAGTCTGCAAAAAAATAGGTCATTACCTATGCATAGAATGTGCCAAATTAAGCTATTTTCAAGATGTGCAATTGTACTTGGGAAGTAGGAGATAATTTCCGCTTTGCAAAAAAATTTATTGTATTGAACTTTAAACTAACCATCTGCAAATTTTATAATTCGTAATTTAAAGGAAAAAAATCATCGAAAACGCATTTACAGACATTCTTCACGTGCACTAAACCTTTTTCAGGATGCCCAAAAATGTGACAAAAATTAGATTAATCATCTGCAAATAATACCAATAATAATTTTGATTCATGAATATGGACAGGGAAAAGTTGTACCTCACACTTTAGTTTGTAATTGAATCCAACAAAAAAATATAAGTTCGAAATGGAGTTTCAGTAAATTATTATTTGCAAACTTATTCAGTAAATAAATATTTGCAAACAGTTGGGCGTGTATAACTTAATTTCCGCAGACCAAAAAAAAATCAAGATGGAAGATGTAGTCAGATCTGATTCCGATCGAGTCCTAAAGAATTAAAAAAATGAGTTTTCATTGCTAAAAAAGTTCAAAATGACGTAAAATGTAAAAAGTGTGGGTGCGATTTCCATCCTGCATTTTTAAAGTAGGCTAAGGGGTCAAAAAAAGCCAGTTTGCATAAACCCGATGAATCCAATCAGTTAACATCAGAAAATGCAGAAGAATTTGATATTTTGAAAGTATTGGTTTGAGAATTACAGAATAAAAACCGAATTCAGGAGGAATATAGCTACTTGTTAAGGGAAAAAGTAAAATTTCTTGAGAAAAAGTTAAGAAAATATGACTCTGTGGAAGAAAAAAGAGGTAAACAAAGGCAGATGGCTAACGAATAGGCAGTGACATTACAAAACACAAAAGTATCAATGACATTTCTCCTGTTTGCAAGAGCCAAGTCGTAAATCAAAAAAAAAATTGGATGGGGAAAAGAAACGACAAATATCAATCAGTATGACACAAAATAATGACGACAACCATAAGGAAGTCAATATCAAGGGAAATGACGAGATGTTTTGTGATGACAATCATCAAAACAAAAATAGTATTGAAAGACTATTTCGTACAAAGGGAAAAGAAAGAAACCAACAATAAAAAAACCGCCTCGAGCCTTGTGACACAATGACTAGATATAATGACAATATAACATCCCGATGCCTTTTCTGTTTCTTTCAGGATTTGATCCAGAATTGACGAGCGGAAATGTGAGTGTGTGAGAAGTTGCAAAGTGTGGAAAAATGAAACAAAAAAAAAGGAAAAATATCGTAGTTGATTCAAATTTGCTGTAAAATACATCAGATCAATGAACCAGAGGTGTGATTAGCAAACATTTTCTGAAACTCCAACTCCAAATAGAGGTGAACTATGAGAAACCGTTCTTTTCACGGATTTCAAATCAGCAACAACAAAGAACTACGGATCTTAAATATCTTTTACTGTTGATAAAAGTATAGACGTGCTTTGTGTGACTAAGTATTGGATGTCCGAAGCAGAAATTAGTAATAGTAGGGGATGGTACGGTAATATTTATTCGTGATAAGTTAAAGGAAAACATTAAACATTTTAGAATACATTATAATGTAGAAAAATATATAGAGCAATGCATAAATCTCAATCGGGATATATTGATGCCATTTTGTAAAATCTGGGCCTTCTATTTAGTGGTCTTGGACCAACAGAGAAATTGTTCTAGCAGGCGATTTTAATATGAATTTTTAAATGCGCCGAATGCACTGCGGTTGTGTGACACAGTGATATATCTGACCATTTAGGCCAAATTGTTATTATTTCTTTCTCTATTAATAACAAAACCTTTTATAAAACAATCGCTCATGGGAGATTACCTATATTTTCTCTATCAACTATTATGGGATTTTGTTAAGCGTATATATATTGATGCTGCTAGTAAGAGGAAAAGGCTTGTAAGTATTTTAAATGAGGCATCTGTTAAATATTTTCCAGAACGGAAGTATTTAATGCGATCGGAAGGTGCTAGTTGTTGGTTTAGTTAGGAGCTGCGAAATATGATGGAGCAGTTAAGATTGTGGAATGACATTAGCAGGCAGTATAAAACTTATGTAAATAGACATCACTATATGCAATATAAAAGAGAGTATATTACAGCGATTCGTAAAGCCAAAATTGCTGCTAACGATACTCTTATAAATTTTTCTAATAACCCTACAAAAAAAGAACATTGATGTTTTTGCTTTTAACGATTCCATTGCCCATTTTCTGAGAGACATTTTTGCAGAGTATGCCACAGTCAGATATTAATTCTATAGAAAATCTTGTAAAGATTGATGTTCCGAATGCTTTTACCTTCTCCGAAGTGAGCTTTAATAAATTTTGATGTATAATAAATTAACTTAAAGTATAAATAAATCTGACTTTGGTGCTACTCATAAGGCTCTCTCTCACCTATATAAGGGCAAACACTCTCCCAGAATGCATGAAGAGAGCACTTATAGTTCCTTTGTTTAAGAAAGGTTATCCGGATGAAGCAGAAATATATAGACCATCCCCATACTGTCCAAAATTTTTAAGAAGTGTATGTTTAAACAAGTAATGCATTTCTTCGAAAAAAATAATCTGTTTAATAAAGATCAATTTGGCCTTAGAGGGACAAAAATACAACGTTAGGGATTGTTAATCTAATGTCTGATGTTATGGATGCTTTCGATACACGATGCCTTAATAGAGATCTGCTTTGTGATCTCATGGCCTTTGATTGTATCGACTATGGAATCCTGCGTAAGCTTAAATCATATAAGCAGTAATTGCAGAATTCAACTTCTAAAATCATACATTACAGGAAAAAACCAGGCTATGCAGTATGGTGGTGTAACGTCAACCAATCAGGAGATTGAAATTGGGGTGCACTAGGGCGCAACCTTAGTACCCATACTTTTTCTATATATATATATATATATATATATATATATATATATATATATATATATATATATAATGATTTGCCTTTTGCGGATGACACCATTATTAATGTTATGGCTGAAATTCTTGAGGCTTCATTTTTACGTTCCTTGGGAGCTAAGGGAATCACTAGAAAGCGCTTTGTTTCTAACATACTGCTCTTAAACAGAAGCAAGACAGAAAGAGTGATTTTGTCGCTCAAAGAAGTTAGAATTGTAAATAACCATGTTTGTCAGACTAAATTTCTTGGAGTTATTATCGATCCACAAGCACGTAGAAACCGTAGCCTCAAAACTAAATAAAAATTTGTATCTGCTACGTCGCCTTCCAGAAAATGTATCCCGTAAGGCCCTAAGAATGGCATGCTTTGCAACATTTCATACATAACCCTATGCTGTATTTATGTGGGGTCATGCCTCGGTTGCACAACGCTTGTTTGGACTGCAGAGAAAGGCAGTTAGAATAGTGGATGGCCTGGATTACGGGGGTGATTGTAGGGCTGCAGAGGAAGGCAGTTAGAATAGTGGAAGTCTGGATTACAGGGTTGATTGTAGGGCGAATTTTGAAGAGTTGGAAGTAGTTACCCTTTCACCCTTGTACATTTGTTAAATTTTCTCAATGTTAAGAGAAATGTTCATCTGCTTGCGACTCACGAAGACATACATTGCTACTGAACGAGATATAATGGTAACAATACCAGCGTACTGGCAGATAAAGAGATGTGAAAATGTGTCAAGCTACTGGACAACAAGGTATAATATTTTACCAGTAACAATTAGGGAATTACCAATAAACGCCTTTAAGGAAAATTTTAATTTTCAGTGAAGAATATTTTAAATATTTTGGTAAATAATTTGTAATATTTGTTCTTGGTGATTTTTCAGTATCCAGTAAATATCAGTTTAATATTTACTACAACCGTTATACCGGTTTATTTTCAAACTTTGGATTTTTTTTTATTAAAATCTTATTTTGTGTTAGACATTAATCTTAATCTGTACTTATACTGTGTGGTCTTTTAGTTTTCCAACGGTAGATTTTTAAATTATTTCAATGTAAATTGGTACGAATAAGTTACGTTAAATAATTTACGAAATACAAAAAAAAATATTTTCTGTAATAAAATTTTGCAGACACTTGCTTACAATTGGTTCAAAAACAGAGGTGTAACGAAATTACCACCACTGCTACGGATCCCTAATGTAATGCGTGATCAGTTATTTTTTGTATATATCTTAAGAACATCAAAAACATTTTCCTTTTTATTTTTTTAACCTTTTTTTTAACAAAAGTACGCGGTCAGTAACTATTTTTTTTTTAAATATTTTATATTGTGTAACTCACATTGGATAGTATATTACTAAAGAATATATGCCACAGTATTTAAATCTTCTCAATTGTTATTTTTCTTATATCCCTCACATGTTTGTAAACATGTCTGCAACGTGACTTTCAACGTAATGAAAAATTTTGGTTTTGAAATTGCTTGCGTTGAGTGCATTTTTTATTTGAACTATATGTATATATCAAAAAAAATCGGTTTGCATCAAACAACTATAATAAGGACTCACTGTATTGATCCTGTAGTCGGTTCTTTATATATAAACAACTTTAAGAGTACATCTAATTCCAAAGACAAGGATATTTTTTCTAGGATGTCCATTTAGTACTCCGGTGTTCTACTGCGGCTATATCATTATATCGCTGGAAAATCTGATATGCGAAATGTTCAAGGGATTAAAAGGTATATTTTAAAATAGCTTATCCTATGCACAGTGTTTTAAAGAAGCACGGCGCATAATTTTTTTTAGATATTTATTAGATATAACGAGCTACATTTTTTTTATTACATTTCTTCAAATCTAATTTTTTTTGTCTCAAAATGCAACGTTGTCAAATTATTATTTTTTAAAAATGCTTTAGCCAAGATCGTTTTGTCTCACAATAATCTAATATTTAGTTTCCTCTTATAAAGGGTGTCAAAAATTTTTATTTAATTATTGATATATTTCATTCATTTTTTTTTAAATGGAACTCCCTGTATCTACTAACATGTTTCGAGAGGGTGCTCATTTATTTTCAAATTGATAGCAATATGATTGCCTTATTTATAAGGGTTTTTCCAAAAATTTTCGCAAAAATTATTTTAGAAATTTAATAATTTGGCAATGTCGCATTTGAAGAGGGGTTCAATGCGATTCCAGTTTCGCTAAAAAAATGTAGAGTATTATATTAAAAAAAAAACATATGGGTCACACATTTTTAGAACATCCTATATAGGCAAAACAATTTTAAAATTTACCCACCTGTCAAATTTTTCTCTGATTTATATGACATTTCAATTCCCACTATTAATTTTCTTCACCGCTCATTAATCTAGTTAGTCTATTTTATCCTTAATGTTACCTAATAACATCAATTAATCTCTTTCTTTATGCATCTACTTTTACAACCTAAGTTGTTTTGACTAATATATATATTTTATGAGCATATTACATGATTGATAAATTTGATGTTAGCTTGTTTTAACATATTTACATTGTAAAATTATTTTCTTAATAGCTTTTTTTGTTTTTCTTTAACAAACTGTCAGTCAGATTGATTTTGTAACAAATTTCAAGAAACAACGACAATAGAAAAAACTATTAATTAAAGAATTTACAGTGTTAATAATCCAAAAAAAGAACCAACTTTAAATGTATCAACAACACACCACAATTTATTTATAAAATTTGTAATAGATGAAATAGTTAAGTTGTAAAACTGTATAGTTTTATAACTTAACTATAACTAATAACCGATCTATATTCAATTTATTTATACCTATATATAAATAAATTGAATATAGATCGGTTATTAGTTAACAATGCGGATAAATTGTGAAATAGTGCAAAATGTGATAAATTGGTCAAAGCGGTAGAAGCATAAAAAAAACAAGACTTAAGAAACATAGAACTGCAATTTTAAATAATATAGATAGTTTAGAAATGTCTCCATATTATATAAATTATAACTATATATATATATATATATATATATATATATATATATATATATATATATATATATGCAATCGAAGGTTTTCGAGCATCCCGTGTATGTGATGAGTCCTTCTCAGGACTATAAGGCAGCTGACGTTTCGGTGAAATCTTATTCACCATTTTAAAAGCTCACTGTATGGCGTCTATGGCGAGTTCGCTCTTAGGCGCCATACAGTGATCTTTGAAAATGGTGAATGAGATTTCACCGAAACTTCAGCTGCCTTACAGTCCTGAGAATAACTCAGCACATACACGGGATGCCCGAAAACCTTATATATATATATATATATATATATATATATATATATATATATATATATATATATATATATATACAAGAGAGAAGTTATCATCCGTGTTATTTTAAAATTATATAGGAAATTCTCGGCTATGCGAACAATGGCCGTTGATAAATATCCCTCTCATGTTAAAAAGTGAGGAGAATTCCAAGATCGTGGCCAAACTCCGGGTTCGAAAAATGACGACAGCTCTGTTTCTTTCTATTATGGACCTCATCAGGCCATTGCATTCGATACAAACCATCATCTCGCTCGCATCTCTGTCCTATAAATAGCTTTCACAGTTGAGAAATAGTAAATACGACACAGTGGCGACATCTCGATGGCTCACTCAATAACACAAGGATAATAAAAACCAACAATGTTGTATAAAACCGCCATGTGATGGTGCGACATTAAATTAAAAAACTAAATATATAAAAGTTCGACAAACGAAATATGCTACTTTAAGAATAGAAATCGCATTATCCGGCATCGGCAACTAAACGAACTGCGAATTCCGCAGTTTTATGTAAAGGATCGCCCCAGCGATTTTTATAGGACACAGATGCGAGATGATGGTTTATATAGAATTCAAGGGCCTGATGAGTCCCATAATAGGACGAAACAGCGCTGTCGTCATTTTTCGGACCCCGAGTTTTGCCATGATCTTGGAATTTTCTGCAATTTTTAACATGAGAATAATATTTATCAACGGTCCTAGTCCGCATAGCCGAGAATTTCCTAATTTATTTTAAAATTACACGGACAATAACTTCTCCCTTTTCTATATTTGTTGGCTTGACAAACACGCAATTGCCGATGCCGGATAATGCGACCTCTATCCTTGGAGTAGTATGTTTCGTGTGTCGAATTTTGACAAGCGACGATGAGGAGGCCCAACAACTATATGCTGAAGTATTTCGGCTAATAAAAATCTAAGATGAACGAAATGACTATTATAATGCGAAGGTGGGATCGGAAAAGGTAGACGATGTGGATGGCAACTTTGGTCTGCGAGAAAGAAATAAAAGAGATACCCGATTGATCGAGAGGATAAAAAGGACAATATAACTTGCAATCAGACTGATTACATCACGGTGAACAAAAGGTACAGAATCTCAATAAAATCTGGGAAAACGTATCCCGGTGCTGACGTACCTTCAGACCACAATCTACTCGTTGCTGAAATACATACGCTCTTTAAGAAAATTTTCAACAGGACACTTGATCAAGAGCTTAATTTTGTTCAACTCAAAAACCTGAATATACGAAACAAGAGCAGTCACATAATGAAACAACAAACGTTGCAAAACTATGGCAAGGCAACCAAAAGTCTATAAAAGAGATGGCCAAAACTTATATACCAAAAAGTCTTCACAAAAAGAAGAAGAGTTAGTTGACAGATGAAATACTTGAACTAATGGAGCCACGAAAACAAAAACAAGCAGAAATACGAAGATGTGCAAAGAACGGTCCAAAATGAAATAAGGAAGGCAAAGGCAAACTGGTGCACTCAAGAATGCTACATTATTGAAGGTTTAGAAAAACAGCATGACACATTTAATTTGCATAAGAAATTAAGAGAAGCTGTCGAAATATATAAAACCAAATCCCCGAGCAAAATTATTGATGAACTTGGGGTTCTTATAGTCGATATCGAAAAAAAGTTAACGACCTGGACGAATTTTACTGAAGGTCTTTTTAACGATTAAAGATACACAGTACCGAAATAAGCAAGATATCATCTGGATCTTCCATTACATTAGACGAATTTTAAATAACCTTGCAAAAAGCTAAAAATAGGAAAAAAACCGGTTCGGACCGACGGAAATTGTAAAATTACTAGGGAAACTCTGCGTTATGTAGATGATACTGTTATTATAGCAAGGAGTGCTAAAGGTCTCCAGCATCTATTGGAGAGTATTGTAGATTCGTGTGCTCGGTATGTCCTAACTCTTAATATCAACTAAACATGCTTGTGTCAAAACAAGAACATCCTAATGCAGCAATTCAGATAAATAACGTTCAGCTCGAGAAAGTTGATAGAATAATATATTTAGGCAGCGTAATCAACAGTGGCAAAAATTCGTAACGAACTATTCCATTTTGGCCGAGGAAAACAAACAAAGCAAACTCGCATTGTATAAAACTTGACGTCTTTTCGATCGCAAACCTTGCAAAAAGCTAAAAATACGAAAAAAACCGGTTCGGACCGACAGAAATTGTAAAATGATTAGGGAAACTCTGCGTTATGCAGATGATACTGTTATTATAGCAAGGAGTGCTAAAGGTCTCCAGCATCTGTTGGAGAGTATTGTGGATTCATGTGCTCGGTATGGCCTAACTCTTAGTATCAACTAAACATGCTTGTGTCAAAACAACAACATCCTAATTTAGCAATTCAGATACATAATGTTCAACTCGAGAAAGTTGATAGAATAACATATTTCCGAGCTCTGGATATATAGAAGAATGTTAAGGATAAGTTGGATGGACCGAATAAGTAACGAGGAAATTCTGGGGAGGCTAAATACGGAAAGTGAAGTTATAAAAACAGTAAAAATTTCGAAGCTATCGTATTTTGGCCATATTGTAAGACATCCCGAAAAATACTGCATCTGCACGTAGTACCGGAAGGTGTAAAACATTCTGGTTGAAAAACTTACTTCAGTGATTCAACATGACAACAACATCTCTGTTTAGAACTGCACTAAACAACGTGTGAGATGATAGCCACCGTTCTACAATCGGATATGGCACGCTAAGAAGAAGAATAGAAAACAATAATTACTTACTATAAGGACTATCTGGAATATGGTAAACGTTGAGTTTTCAATTATTATATAAGAAAGAACGTTGAAATTTTATTAACAATGATTTCAATGCTGGGAACTAGTAATAGAAGATCCTTTCTAATGGAAAATCCAACTAGTATATAAATTTTTCTATTATAAATATAATGTTGTTTTATTAAAAAATTAACGCTGTAACTCTAAGTCATAAAACCATTTCTTAATTTCTTGTTTTCGTTATCAAATAAAATAAAAACTATTCAGTTTATGTACATGCCGATTTAATATGTTGCTAGCCTCCTTTTGTTAACAATTTCATATTAATTTGTATCATGCAGTATCAGTTGGTTACCCATCACCGAATATTACCCAGTTCTGGTTAAATAGGTAATTTTTTACAGAAATATGGTATCTATATATGCAGCAATCCAAAAATAGAGACCTTGTTCTGGTTTAGTCGCACTTTAACTAGTTTTCGGGCCTGAATTACTTTTGCAGATATACGTAAAAGATACATATAAGTCGATTTGCACTAGGTTAAAATTTAAAAATGCAACCTTGAATTTATATATGGTGGTGTAGTACTTGTTTGTCGGTCTTATTTATGAGAAACTGTTAATTTTTTTGAACAAGCATTTTAATAATTCATGGTAACCCAAAATTGAGTTTTTTAAGTATTATATGCTGTATATTTTTATAATGTTTATAATATCCCAGATGTTGGTTTCTAACCGACTTCTAAAAGAAGGAGGTTCTCAATTCATCGACTATGTATGTTTTTTTTATCTATGTACACCGATTACTCTGGAACGGCGGCACCGATTTGAATGAAATTTTTTACGTTAAATTGGTGCACTAAAATCCAAGATGGCGCTGAGAATATGGTGGCCAAAAAAATTAATTTTGCAGGATTTTCTCCAAAATTGGTATGGGGAAATTTTCGGGGCTGTATACAACGAATCTGAAATTATACAAAAAAATCAATATAGCGGACAAGAAAATTTAATTTTGTCCGGTTTTCTCCAAAATTGGTGTGGGAGAATTTTCAGGGTCGCACATAACGAATCCAAAATATCTTTTAAAAAATTCAATATGGCGGACAAAATAATCCATTTTGTCCGATTTTCACACATAACGAATCTAAAATTATTTTTAAAAAATTCAATATGACGGATCCAATATGGAGGACGAAAAAATTAATTTTGTCGAATTTTCTCCAAAATTGGTACGGTGGAGTTTCCGGGATTGCACATAA
The DNA here is from genome assembly GCA_034092305.1 of Diaprepes abbreviatus. NCBI lineage: Eukaryota > Metazoa > Arthropoda > Insecta > Coleoptera > Curculionidae > Diaprepes > Diaprepes abbreviatus. The sequence continues at coordinate 3,153,465 of JASJET010000026.1, forward strand.
CGAATCTGAAATTATTTTTAAATAATTCAATATGGCGTATCCAATATGGCAGATAAAAAATTAATTTTGTCCGATTTTTTCAAAAATGATATGGGAGAGTTTCTGGAATCGCACATTACGAATCTAGAGTTATTTAAAAAATAAATAAATATGCAGGATCCAAAATGGCGGATTAAAGATTCAACGTCTTTCGATTTTGTCTAATATTAGAATTGGAGCATTTTTTATAGTGTTAATTAAGAATTTGAAAAATTTTTTGAAAAACTGATGGATTCAATATGGCGTCATAAAAATTTTACATAGGAGGTTCTGAGAGGGTTCTGAGGGTGTAAATTATGAATAAAAAATTTTACATTTTTCGATTGTGTTCAAAGATTGGACTGAATCGTTTTTGAAGATGTAAACAGCGACTATAAAATTATTTTTAGAAAATCCAATATGTCAGATGCAATATGACGGTCTAGAAACTTTAAGTTTCCGGATTTCATCCAAAACTGGTACTAGAGGGCTTTAAAGAGTTTAGATCTAGATTAGATTAAGACGTTGAAATTATTTTTTTGAAATTCATTATGGCGGATCCAATATGGTGGATTGAAAATTTTACCTTATTCGCATTTTTTCAGATTTGATTTTCGGGGTCGTGTATTGCGAATACGAAGTTAATTTTTTACAACTGTTAGATTGAAAAGATCCAGTATGAAGGACTGAAAATTTTATATTTTCCGACTTTGTCTAAAATTGATATTGCGGGGTTCTTGGGGAGTATAACCACTCAATATGCAGTATAAAATATATCTAAGAAAATTACATCTCAAGTGCTTTAAATATCGACACTGGAAGGTTTTAGTGCCTATATCACCAATCTAAATTAATTTGATATTTAAGATACCGGATTTACTATGACTGATTAAATATTTGTTTGACACAATTTCACTGGTATTTGGAGAACTCCAAGAGTCAAAGAATTTTTAGTAGTTCATTTTAGGGTGATTTTCAACTTTGGATAAAATGGGTACTTTTTTCCATCTTGGAGTTATTGCGAGGTACACTAAACTCGATTAATACTTAGTTCAAATAATTTATGGATATAATAATGAATTCAAAACTAAAAATCGAAAAATACAGTTTTTATAAAAAAATTGAACCGACTTTTTAAAGTGCGCTAAAAAATAACTATAAATTTTTATAGTAGGCGCCAAATTATTTCTAAATGAAATAAATAACTACTAATATATACAAATTATGGTAAGAAAGCAATTACAAATAAAGTATTTTTAATCTGTTTATGCGAACAACAAATTGTCCGGTATTAATTTGGCGCCGACTTCAAAAATTTCAATGTCAAAAATTTATAGTTAGTTTTCACTTTTTAGCGCACTTTTAGAAGTCGGTTCGATTTTTTTTTAAATTTTATTAAACATTAATATATCGGAAAGTATTGAATTTTGGTCAATAATACGAGGTTTGATCAAAAAGTAACGAGGATTTTGAATTATTTTAGAAAGTATTTATTTAACCTTCAATTCTTATCCCATCCCCGACAAAGTAGTCGACTCGTGATATTATTATACACTTATGTTAATGCAGTTTCTAGGTTCAGAAAGACTGGTGGAACGCCTTATTTGATATCGTCTTGAGCTCGGCCTGTAATTAAGTCTTCATATATTGTTGAAAAACGTAATCCTGTGAGTATCTTTTTGAATTTGGGAAATAGGAAAAATTCACAATGGACATGTCTGAAGAATAGAATCATAAGATTTATGTGTTTCACAAAGAATTGTTGAATAAGCAAAGCGGTATGCGCCGGTGCGATAAGGTGGTGCAAAATCCACGAGTTGTTTCTTAAAAGACATTTACTCCAGTTACCTTATGCAAAATTGCGCAAAACGTGTAAATAGTACGCCTTGTTCACTGTACAACTAGGTGGCAAAAATTCGTATTGAACTATTCCATTTTGGTCGAGGAAAATAAACAGACCAACCTCACATTGGATTAGACTTGACGTCCTTTCGATCTCGGTTATTCCGAAAACTTCCATTGCGACGATTGAACACTTTCGACGTTCTAGCCATATTCCCACATTTCGTAACCAGTTATAACGCATTTGAGCAAATCTGGTTCGTTAGCGACGTCATTAGGTATTTGAGCGATGATTACGCGATGCTGTTTTTGTTAATAATTGGTCAACTTCAAGACAAATTTTGCTGCCACAGATCTCATGTTTAAATTCTTAGTAAAAATTGCTTCATATGTGCCATATGAATTTTTTATTTTTTCAGCAACCTCTCTAATGGGATATGAAATGAAATCTCTTGAACTTTTCAACGTTTTCATTACTGATGGAAGTGTTAGGATACCTAGATTTTGCATCATCTTTGACGACTTCCCCGTTGTCCTGAAAACATTTGTATCATTCATAAATAGGTTGTTGTAACATAGTTTCAAAATTCTCATTAGATTTTTATCGAACTTGTATTATATAAAATAAGCTTTGAGTAGAAATAAAAAAAAAACAAAGTGCAATATATAGTAGTTTACGAGCCGGCAGTTAATTTGGCTAACATGCGAGATACAACGCCAAAATTTTGTATATATCTCATTTATAGTAGTTACATAAGAATATCATGAAATGTAAAGGTCGATGCGGATGCGACATTACCCTACAAATTTTTGAAAATGTAAAATAACTATGGAAATTAATATATAAGAAACCTGCAATGATCTAGTTTTAGAGAAATACGTAAAAGGCATAAACGTACTTTAACACTTCGATATTTTCGTTATTGTTGGATTTTTTTTATTGCATTCGATACAATATTTCAAATACATTTGGAAATATATCAAAAAAATATTATCAACGATAGCAGCTACAAAAGCATCATAAATCGATGTAGTATTCAATCAATATACTCTCCCTTAAGAAAATATTACGAACCGAACCAAGGACAAGAAGAAAGAGATAATAATTATTTTATCACTGGCCCAGAGCAGGTTAGACCAGTAGGTTCTGGAAAAGAACTATAGAATATTGCACTTAAAGAAGCTTTTGTCAAATTTTTGATTCAACGTTGGAGTTCTGATGAAGAGGCATCATTCATTGGCAATATTATAATGAATTTCAACTATAAACATCATAATGAAACAGTTACTAATAATTCACATCGATAATTAAGGAAAATTTATTGAACCTAGAATACGACGTAGACTAAAAAATTTTATATCACATGGTTCAAATTGATGATGATACAGATACCAATATTTCAATTAAAACCTCAGATACTGATATCTTAATGATAATGCTAGACAACATAGACCATTTATTAAACTCATCATTAAATATTTTTATGAAATATGGCACCAGAAACAAGAGGATTGTATACATTCAGAGGCTGCTATTGTAATCGTTTATTTTTTAAAAGAACCAAAAAAGTTTTTCGAAATCCTTAAAAAAGACCAATATATTATAAAGCTTTGACAGACCTTGGAAACGCTCGCATAACTGGACGCAATACTGAATTATTTAAAACTATAGAAAAATTTATTAGTGAGATTTATGGAATCAAGGTAGATAGTGTCAGTGAAACCAGATATTATAAGTTTATTTTAACAAATAGTTCAGAGACTGAGAATAAGCCTTTTAAAAAATGTGTTTAAATTATGATGCATCAAATTAGCTACTTTGCAAATCAGAATTAAATCCACAACTTTTACGAAAATAGTATATCAACATAAAAACGCTTAAAGCATGTCTCAAATGACCTATAACACTAAAACCGGAAGATCATAGATGGATAGTAAATCACCAATAAGAAACACCAGTGGCAGGAGGGAAATATTTTACCACCGTGTATATATGAGGTTTTTTAAAATCAGGTCAGTCAGATGACTCTATATCGCAAAGAATTTTTATGATTATCTTCATGTATTCGATTGTCATATATCATATTTTTGTTTCAAAATTTTCTCTATAGGTAGTAAAGAAATGGTTGATAAAGAATTATTAAATTCACAAGATGAGATTTCATATGATGAAGAGACGGACGAGTAATTAATTAAGAAACATAATAAAAATTTCTTTTGTATAGTATATCGAAACTACGTTGCTGTTAATAAAAATTATATATGTCTTATGATTTGTTTCATTGTCTGTATGAAAATGCTTTAACCAAAATTTCTATTTATTTTGTCTTCCTCACGTATGAATCCGTATTAGTTTATCTCACCCGCACTCCCATTGAATATAGTAAACAAATACAATTACTTAGGGAGTATTCGCAAGTGCTTGAATCGCCTGGCTGTTAATATATTTTCTTAACGTTCTCCAAAGAATATTTCCTAAAAATTTGAGCCTCGCAAAAGTATATTGCGCACTACTACCTTTCGTAACAATTTTAGGCAAATTGGTTAAAATGTGGTAGTCGGACTTGCATTATCTTTATTTTTGTTTGAACGACGTTTCGATTAGGTTTTATCTCTAATCGTTGTCAAGTATAAACTGAATAATTTATCTAAATAAAAATGTTGTCCGATTCGTCCAAATGAAGCTTCGGAAGAGTGGTAATCATGTGGAAATAGGAGTCACTTCCTGTAAACTATTATATTTTATCGTCTTGATGTAAAGTGAAGCACTTTCCATGGAGAGATCATGATCGTTAAGGTAGCAATAAAATGCTCTTTCGTGCTAGTGTAGTTCAAGATTACCAGATATCCTACGGCCAAAATGAGAGTACAAGTATACAAAATCTGTTATCTTTTGATGAGTCTCAATATTGACCAAACACGTCTTGGCATGGTTCGTCTATAGTTTATCCATTATGTGGAATGCCTCGTCATTTTGATACAAGATGAAGTTTTTAAAATTTTATTTTACAGTTTGTTTTTATATTTATTTTGTGCCAAAGTCCCAAAAAAAGTAAATGTTAGCTATTTTATCCTGAAAGTAATTTTACAATTTTTTTCTGTTTCATAATGTAAAAAAATAAATAATTTTTTCATCAATTCAAAAATAATTGAAATGAATTAATACGTGATATAGAATTGAATTTAAAATGTCATAGACTTTTGTAATTCTAGGAAAACTAGAAGTTATTTTTAATAATTTTATATGTTAAAATATATATACATATACACTTTCAATATTAAATAAAATTTTAATTATATTTCAATGAAATGTACTCTACGATGCTGGCTGAGTTACTTAATACAATTAAACATATATTATTTCCATATTCTAGGGTGCACTGGAGATAAGATCATCGACTCTAGCTTTGAGTATCCTAAAGTTAGTTTCATTTGGGTTTAGCTCTGAAACCAGGAAAAACGGCAGTTTATCGGAGATCACCCATAGATTTCTATCAGCGTCAATCTAAAAAATTAGAAATATTTTAATAGTAGTAATAAATTACTAATTAAGACAAATGGGACTATTTTATTTAGAAACTGTACCATTCTTTAACCTGTCAATAAATATTTATTAAACTTCATTTTATATGATAAACTAGTTTTTATTATTGTTGTCTGTTTCCGTCCACAAAAAGACCTATCTTTTAAGCTCCTTTTGCAATTATGACCAATTACTCCCAAACTCCGAATCCTCCTTTCTAGCGCGACCCTCACAAATAAATTACACGTTTTCTAGTATGAAGTGAAACGAAGTCTTCACAAATAGTCAATCTTTTCGAATCATGACAGCACCTTCGAGTACTCAGAATTCCCTTTCTCATCTCGAACAAAAATTTTAGGCCTCATCACTCGCAGACAACGACTGCAATTACCAAATTCCCTCACAGTTCACGTGCTACACACATTATACCATCAACTCATTGTATGTTGTTACTGAATAATATATCTTATTTATTGCCAGACTTGTTGCTTTATACACAAAACATTTAGTTCAGGTTGGTTCAGGTTATTTTTGAAAATTTAATGCAATGTTTGCGACATATATTTTAATTTATGTTATAAAATATTTATACACATAAATACTATAAATTTTAATATTTCATCTGTTTAAACAACTTCAAAAAAAGAGGAGGTTCTCAAATGGATCTATATGCATGTTTTAAGCATATCGCCATGTTCGGAACAAACTCAAATTAGTCCCACATAAATTTCATCCATATTGCATGGAAACTATTTCGGGAATTAAAAAAAAAAAACATTGATTTGGTGCAATAATTATAATCTTTAAAGAGCTGCTGGGGTAAATCTTCATTTAAGTCTAGCTTTTTAGAGTTGATCAATATCACTAAAAGTTTGGTTGAGACATATCGATAACACTAGACAACAGTCAAAATGTATCTAAAATAGTAAAATCGACTAAATTTTACCTTTTTTGGTGTGCTAAAACCGAAACTAAATTTATCTTTTTAATATTAGTTCAAGTTTTAGAGATAAGTGAGGTCATGTCTCCCTATACATTAACAATATAACCGCAAGAATGCACGTGATCTATTTGTATTGTTATAACAATAGAGGGACGCGACGTTGCCAAATATACGTTTTTACCAAAGTTAAGGAAATTTTGCACAACTTTGCAACACCGGATATGGGATCTCCAGAAATGATCCCCCATATACGAAGACCCAATCCCCAGGGCTTAAAATAAGGGAGATAGCCATTTGAACCCGTGTAAATTAACTTTTATGTCTATTTTGCACTGAACAGCCCCTGTATATAATAAGTGATCCAAAGTAACTGTTTGTATCAAAGCTACTATGTCTCTTCAGTTATTTATTATGTAAAACAATGTAAAATTGACATCTTATTTCTTATTAAAACTTTGAAATACGAGGATGTTAGAAGTTCGGCCCCTATGTATTTTTTTATGTCTGGCACTCTAAATTAAGCAAAAACGAATAAAACAATAATCAAGAGCTATCAAAATAATATAATATTATCACCGAAAAAATATCAAGTAACCTAAATTTAATTAAAAAATACACCTCCCAAGTATTTTGGTATCGACTTAAAAAAAGCTATGTACGGTTTGCCAAACATAACTTTGTCTCCTAATATGCACTAGAATGTTTGTAACCTACAACGACGTACAATTCGTAAAAAAAAATTAATTTACTTATGCTCTAACTCTGTACGTCATTTCCGAAACAAAAGGCAAAGTATGGAGTGGTTAAAGTCAAGAAATCGTGTCCAATATTAAATTTATAATTTTTATATAATATAATATCCTTGTATCCTGTAATATCTTAAAACTAGGTGTTGTCAGTTTTGTTTTTAGGTTCAGGACGATTCTTGTAATAATTGTAGTTTATTATATTACTTCTGAGAATAAAGTAATTGTATGCAAATTTGCAATCAATATAAGGTACTGTACCCTCATTGTAAATAAATAAGGTTTTCCCAATAAACTTGATAATTGGTTGATTAGGGAGAGTTGCTTATTAGTTGCATAAATTAGAAAAAAATAAAAGGTCAATTAGATAACGACTGCTTTCAGAAGTATTATTTCCGAAAACCCCTGAAGCAATTTAGGATAATTTACAATAATTATAACGATATCTTAGTATTGTTACGTATGTATTGTAATATTTAAAATATCTATTATCAGTATTGCACTATGTGTTTTGAATTTCCACTAAATTAATTCTAGTAATAAATAAAATAAGTTTCTGTGTTGTATAATTAATTTCTAAATATAATATGTAAAAATATAGAACTTGTTTACTGCATGACGACAGCGGTTCAATTTTTTAAAAATGTTCACGACCAACTTTTATCATCCACCATCACTAAATTAAAGGGTTTGAAAAATACGTTTTAGGACTTGTCAAAGATGATATTTTTCATCTTGAACATCCAACCTATTAATGATTTTTGTCTTGATGTGCAGAATAGTTGGAAATCCACTTTCGCAGAGACAAATAAAAGCAAATGGCACTAATATTCGAGAGGAAAGAATAGACACTTTAGGATAGGAATGACATATATCACATCAAAATAGAAGAAACGCTTTTTCTTAAAATAGATGATATGCTGTGGAATCATTTTGCAGCACCAATAATTCATCCTACACTTTATGGGAAATGCGGGGCAACATCCGACGATGCATGAAAGAGGTTTCGTAATACTGTAGCTTCTACGGAACCTCTTTCATATATCGTTGGATATTGCCTCGTATTTCCTATAAAGTGTAGAATAAATTACTGGTGCTGCAAAACGATACATGAAAGAGGTTCCGTAGTAATGTAGCTTCTGAAAACATGCCCAACAGCCGCCATGGAAGTAATCCTAAACCTCACATCTCTACATATATTTCTAGAGAATATAGCAAAGAGAATGATTTATAGGATGATCAGCGATGAGGGCATAAAACAAAGGCCCAATCTCTTATCCAGAAATCAGCAAATCTAGGACATGTCCCAAGATAAAATGAAAAAGAAATTCAACTTTGTGAAAAACTTAAGCACAAAGTTGAGTCGCACCATTGAAAAACTCGGCAAGGAATTCATTATATGGTATACAGATGGCTCTAAAACAACGGAAAGAACTGGAGTAGGAGTGTATGAATCCGGTACTAGACACTACGAAAGCTAGGGTAAGTCACCAAGCATTTTTCAGGCAGAAATACATGCCATTAGGATATGTTTTCAATTTAACAAGGAGAAAAACTATCACGGTCAAGAGATTATCACCTTGTCGGATAGTCGAGCAGCCATCAGTGCGCTGAGCCCCAAGTTGTCAGTTCAAAGATGGTCTGAGAATGCCTAGAGGAACTAAATGATTTGAGTAAAAATAATAAAATTACCTTCATGTGGGTACTGGGACATAGGACATAAGATAGAGGGGAATAAAATAGTAGACAGATTCGTGAGGAAAGAGGCTGAGATACCATTTCTGGGGCCAGAGCCCTTCTGTGGAATCAGTAGCAGCGTAATGCTGGAAGAATTAAAGATAGAAGAAGAAAACAGAAGATCCAATTATTGGGCGGAGCTGCAAGGATTGAGACAAGCGAAGATAGTTCTGGGGAACTACAACCAGAAGAGATTCAAAGAATGCATAAGCTTAAGTAAAAACCAACTCAGATTTCTGACAGGGGTCCTGACGGGGCATTTCCACCTGAAGGAACACCTCAAGAAACTCGGGCTGGTAGAAAAGAAGAGTGCAGATTCTGTGAGGAGCAAGAGGAAACCTTTATTCATATCCTTTCAGAGTGCAGCGCTCTAGAAAACCCTAGGATGCGGTTCTTGGGAATACACCAAATCGAAGAAGGGGAGCTACCCACCTTGAACCCGTCCAACATCCTAAGATTCCTGAGGGAAATAGGACTAGAAGACCTGTTCTAGCCAATAAGGTAACTCTGGGCAGCAGTAGGGGGGCACAATAGATCTACCAGGTGGCAGTGTACAGACCCCAACTCTACGCACATACATACATACAATGTAGCTTCTTGCTCAGGGAACTCAGAGAAATAATGTTGAATCTCAGATTCAAGAAATTGAAGGTAAATATTAATTTCCTCTCAGATTAATTATGTACAATTTCCGTCTTTTGGTGTAAAGGTGTTCAAATATGGCAAAGTTCCCAAGATTTATTTTACGGCGTCTGTTTTGCAGCATTAATAAGAATGCCTGGATGTTATCTTTGAAGTAAGTAATGTGTATTCTTTAACCAAGCAGTTTGTTAGTTGATTAAAGATATCAGATAAATAAGGCACCCAAGTCTCATCATTAAATTGTTCCATATCATTTCAAAGAAATATTTGATTTCGTTTTTCCATTCAAAGGCTCTGCCAACAACATTTTCTTTTGTTAACGCAAGAACAACAGTTTATAGAATAACTTCGTGATCAGAATTAACTTTTTTGCATAATTCTTTGATCAGACGAGTACTGAGAGCACTATGCACTTCTTTCAAAAGTTTTGAATGAGTCTTAGTAGCAAGGGCAAATCGGTAAATCATGTAGTGCATCCCTTTTTGTTGGGATGCAAGCTCTTTAAATTTTACTGAAAGTCCAATCTCGGTCCAAGCTTGGATGGATCCCCATCGGTACACACTGCATACAAGTTTTGTCAATGCACTTACTTTGAGAGAATAAACTTAGCATCTTCATGATGTTTTCACCTTTCGTAGTAATTTTTGGTATTCTGAGAAGCAGAAAATCTTCATTGATGTCTTTCAAGTGAAAAACGAGAAACTGACAACATGAACTAATATCGATGGACTCGTCAAATTGAAGAAAATGCTTTTACTTCAATTTATTCCAAGAAATATTTGAATATATTTGTGTTTTTGAACAAGTACTCGTATATATTACGTACTTTAATCTTACTCGTTTGTCTACTAACTAGCCTAATGAATTTTAATAAACAGGATTTTATTATGGGCACCACAATGTTATGGAATTTTTTGTTTTTTACAATTTACACAAAAAAATCATATGATACCTGACTTACAGCTTGTCTTTAGTAACAAAACGTACCTTTTAAAAAATTTCTTATTTAAAAATGTTTAAGTCTTTTGTAGTATGAATGGCTGCTTTATTCTAAAATGGTGTTTGAGCCTTGAGGTTTTCATAAGTTCACACTAAGAAAGGTATTGCAAAAAAGTACTTCGTGGCTTTTCTATGCCGTTACTAATAATAGTCGAAAATCCAAATTTTAAATAGTCCTCCAAATATTTTCTACCTACCAAATTTATAAATAATAGAATAACTTGTTTAATTGTGACGGGCTATCAATAGTATTGTAACGTTTTTTGAATCAAACAAGACTAACAAGGAGTTATCTTTTTACAAACGACAAAAGTAACACACAGGAAGTTTATCAAGTCCAATAAGTTACCATCATTCTCAGCTTCATTTACCGTTTTCAACTACGGTGCAACATCCCTTATTCAATGTTCGTATAATTTCATCTTATATTTGTTGTTCCTTTATTCGTTGTTCTGGTAACTTATTCTCATTTGTGCTCATGTTTTCTGTCATTATATGTCTGCAACCAAGTTGTTCCTGCCAGTTTTCTGATGTCATAATTCCTTCCGAGATTCGGGCGTCTTGGTATTTTTGGGATACCACATAGTTATGCTAGTGACCTATCTTGTCATTTTAGGGAATTTATTCTTCGGATTACATCAGTTACCTGGGTTTTCTGTCGTATCCAATCTATTCTTTTGCAATCCCTTTTAGTTATTCCTGACATGCATCTTTCCATGGCTCTTTGAGTGATTTAGATTTTTGTGGTTATTCTTTTCTTTAATATCCAAGTTTCACACCCATCTCTGATGACCGGCATTATTCATTGATCAGACCCTTATTTTTTTAAGGTATAGTGGCAGTCTGGATTTGTATAGAGTTTTGTCCAAATGCTAACCACTCTAGTGTAATTTTCCTGATTTTCGGAAGTAATGAACTTGATTTTTCTATAAGTTGCTTCAGATATATATATATATATATATATATATATATATATATATATATATATATATATATATATATATATATATATATATATATATATATATATATTCATCTACCACTTCCAGCAATGTTTCATTTATTCTTATTTCGACGCTGGTAATCAGATCGTTGCACTACTTTTTTCTTTGCTAGGTTTTTAGACCTACTTTACTGGCTATGTTAAGGTTTAGGTGTTCTCCATCTACACCTACATCTTTGTTATTTCAGTTTAATTTTCGGAACATATTCTTTAGGGTTGCTGTAAAGAGCTTCGGGGATATTGTGTCCCCTTGTCAGACTCTTTTTTTGTAGGAAATTCTGGGGGGTTTTCATATATGTTTACTCTGGCTGTGGCTTCTCTATATATGTTAGTTAACATTTATACATATGACTTGTCTAATCCTTGATCGACTTCTGTAACTGCTCTAGGATATCATCATGTAGGTTATCCTGTCCACTGCTAAACGAAAGTCTCCCTTAATTCCAGCCATCTCTTTTTATTTCGTGCCACTTTTATCCAATTTAAAGCTACTCTTTTTATGTCGTCTATCCACTGACTAGGAGGTCGTCCTCTTCTTCTATAGGCCTCATGTCTTGGCATCCATTCCACAAACCTCTTTATACACCGTCCATCAGTCATCCTATCCGCATGTCCTGCCCAGTTCCATTTACAGTGTAAGATAGATTTCACCACGTCTCTTACTCCTGTTCGGTTTCTTATGATATGATTGACTATTCTATCCCTAAGAGTGACTCTCAACCTTGACCGTTCCATTATTCATTGCATGACGTTTGTTCTGCTATTGTTCTTTTTTGTCAAAGTAAGTGTCTCAGCACCATACGTAAGAGCAGGCAAGACGCACTGGTTAAAGACCTTTCTTTTCAAACATATAGGAAGATTAGATCTCAGTATATATCTGAGTCTACCGAATGCGGCCCATGGTAAACCTATTCTTCGCTGGAATTCGTGCGTCTGATTATCTCGCCTAATACCGATCTCATGTCCCAAGTATTTGTATATATGCACTTGTTCTAGATTTATGTTATTGATGTTTAACTAGGTTTGTCATGTATTGTATCTTTGATAAATAAATTTTCAAACCGAGGCATCATTTAGCATATCCAGCATATTTTGTGCTTCCTGTATATTGTCTGTTATTTACACAATATCGTCTTCAAAACAGAGATGATTTATCAATTCACCATCGATGTTGATTCCTGTTAAATCCCAGTTTATCTTTTTCAACATACTCTAGCAATGCAACAAATAATTTTGGGGAGAGTGTGTCACCTTGCCTTACCCCTCGAGCGATATTAAATCTATCTGTGCATTAATTTGCAGATGTTCTGACATTTGCCTTGGTATTCTCATATATGTCTTTGATAATTGCGGAGTATCGATAATCGACGCGACATTCGCTTAATGCCTCTAGAAGTTTCCGCTCATTTATTGAATCAAAGGCCTTCTGGAAATCAACGAAAACAAGCTCTAGGATATACTGAGTCGAAAATCTTTTCAAAGGCTATGAATGCTGGTGCTGGTGATATTGATATTCTTTTGTGCTACTTACTATTTCTCTTACTGTTTGAATATAATCTATGTATGTACTGAAACCACTTCTAAAACTTACCTGCTCTCGAGGTTGTGCATAATCAAGTGTGCGCTGTAACCACTTTAAACAAAATATGTCTGGAATGATGCATTGTCAAAATTAAGAAGTTTTATGTAGGTTGCATTTATTTATTTATTTATTTATTTATTTATTTATTTATTGAATACAGCATCCACAGCAGTTAAGCCAGTTACAGATACCTTTCTTAAAGTTAAAAACATTAAACTAACATTACTAGTTAATATTATTGTCAATATTACATCTGAGCCTGAGAATCCAGCAATTTATGGTCAAGAATATCCTTATATCTACGTAAAGTAATACTACTTAAATCTACATCACTAACGTATATATTAAAATAATTACACATTTTGTATAGGGGCGAATTTTTGTAAGTATTTGTTCTAGGAAATTCTAGATAAAATGTTGGTCTTTGTCTTGTTCCACCCTTATTTACCACAAATGGAAGTTGCAGCAATAGGTCTGGACTATTTATTTTATTGTTTAAGATCTTGAATATATATACCAAACATATTTTTATACGTCTGTTTTCCAATGAAAGTCTGTTAAATATATTCAATAAGTCCAGGTTATTATAACCCTGAATAGGATAGTATCCAAATTTTTTAAAAAACATATACTTTAAAAACTTTCGCTGGACACGTTCTATGACTCTACTCCACACTTCATATTGTGGTGACCATATTATACTACAGTATTCCAGTTTTGGCAGTACAAGATTGTCAAAAAGTGTCATGCAAACATCGACATCAAAATGTCTAGTAGATCTGATGATGAAACCCATTATCTTGTGAGCTTCATTAATTTTATTTATTATATGCTCATTGAAATTCAATGAACTATCAAACAATACTCCCAAATCCTTCTGACAAGAAGCCCGTTTTAACACTATATCATTAATAGAATAGGCTTGATTTAAAACATTCTTATTCAGAGTAAAGGACATTGACGAGCACTTGTTGTCATTGAGACAAAAACCGTTTACTCGACACCACTCAACAACATCATTCAGATCCTGCTGTAAACAGTCACAATCATCAGCAGTCAATACTTCCCTATAAAGTTTAAAGTCGTCTGCAAACAGTAATGCTTTTGAGTGTTTGATCACGTTACATATATTATTAAAGGCAATTAAGAATAAAAGAGGTCCCAAATTAGACCCCTGAGGAACACCAGAAGTACTTCTATATACATATGATTTGGCCCCTTTTATTTCAACGTACTGCTTTCTATCAGTCAGGTAAGAGACAATAATATTTATCAGATTCTCTGTAACATTCAGTTGCTTCAGAGATTGTATTATAAGGGTATGTTTCACTCTGTCAAATGCCTTTGCCATATCCGTGTAGATTACATCAACTTGTGCTTTTTTATTAAAAGAGTTATGAATGTATTGTGTAAAAGTAATTAAGTTAGTTAATGTTGACTTATTTGGTAAGAACCCATGTTGACACTCAGATATACTGTGCTTTACTTCATCATATATTCTGTTAAAAATCACTATTTCAAATAACTTTGACGTTGCATTTACTATGCTAATAGGCCTATAATTAGTTACTTCGTGCTTTATCCCTCCTTTGAAAGTAGGTATAACCTTTGTAATACGCCATTCTGTAGGATATGTTGCTGTTTTAAGTGAAAGGTTAAATATATATAGTAAAGGTTCTAACAGAGATTCGCTACAGCCCTTTATAACATAGCCAGGCAACCCATCTGGTCCAATAGCTCTGTTACCCTTTAACTTTTGAAGAGCACAGCGTACTTCAGTTTTATCTATGGGATAGTCACAAAAATGATTTTTAGATATACCCCCACTGCATTCCATCACCTCTGCAGCACTAAATACATTACCAAAATAAAGCGCAAATGCATCTGCAATACCCCCTGCACCCGAATAGAAAATGTTATTATAAGAGATTTCTGCAGGAATATCACCCTCACCTCTCAGACTTTTAATATACGACCAAAAATACTTGGAATTATTTCTTAGACTCAACTGAACCCGTGCCAAATACTCGCAGTGTGCTGCCTTTACTTTATTTTTAATATTCTGTCTACTAGATTTGTATTTATTATACCAAAAAAGACTTTTGGATTTTTTGTACTTTCTAAAATAATTTTCTTTATCCTTAATTAATTTAATTATGTCATTATTATACCACACTGGAAAAGTTCTACCTATCTGTGTTGATATTGGAACACATTGTACAAAAATATTATAAAATACTCTGTAAAACTGAGTTATGACAGTATCAATATCACAACACTCATATATAATGTTCCAATTTTGATTTTTAATTAGCCTATACATAGTGCCAAAATCAGCTTTTTTAAAGTTAAATTTAGTACTGGGAATTTGCTCACATTCAGTCAATTCATAACAGAGATTTAATTCTAATAACAATGCCGGATGATGTCGATCCAGCGGTAACAATGGGTCATCATTATTTTCTACTTTGCAATCCTGCAAATGGCAGCTGACAAGTACCAAATCCAAGATAACATTATTAACATTACGAACATAATTTATTTGTAAAAGGTTTGTAAAGGATAAAAAACTTTTAAAATCACATACACGCTCACTGGGAAGATTCAAAACAAGGTCAGGCAAATTAAAATCACCCAAAATTATACAATCACAGTTTAAAAAATTAGACTCAATACAAGTATAAAATTTCCTATAAGTATTCAAATTACTATTAGGTACAAAATATACAACTACTATATAAATACATTTCTTTTGATTTACAGTTAGTTTCACACACAGTGCTTCTTGTTCATTGTCAAATATGTTATATTTCTTCACAGAAAATTTCCTATTGACTGCCAGTAAGACACCACCACCTTCCTTTTTTCCCGTCTCTATCTGATTTCTGTCTTTCCTAAATATATTCATACCACAATTAAACTCACTATTATAAACAGTACTATTCAGCCAAGTCTCAGTTAAGGCAATTATATCTGCGCTATTATTTAACATGTTAAGTCTTAATATTTCTAGTTTAGTTTTAACGCCCCTACAATTCTGATAATATATTCTCATTGAACCTAAGTGATTGGCAGTTGATTGATGTCCTTTAGAAAATTTGAACCATCAGTATCAGTTGGCTCATCATTCAGGTTACTAACACTCGTAATATTATTATCTAGTCTAGATTCATCATTTGCTTGAATACAACTATTTTTCATACCACTACTATCTAGCATACTCTCAGGCTCAGAGTTTATATCTAATGCTACTCGATCACTATCAACACCAGATACAGCAATGTGTATTAAATTTTTTACTTTACATTTTATTGAGGCTGCTTCCAAAATGGCGCTATACAGTAACCGAGAAACATCAAAATTACTTAATTTATCATTAAAATCATCACATACATTAACATACCCTACACAATTTTCAGTAGACCTGTTTGCAAAAGTTAAAAAATTACAGAGTTTTTTATTATACATTTCAACCTGTTGGAGATATCTTTTATTCGCTGACTTCGTTGAGAGAAACAGAAGATTTGTATGCATACAATCTTTAAGTGTTTTATTTATATTACGCATTCGTGGATATTTGCCACATGATAAATCATTGGTTCCACATCCAATTATCACAAAATCATATTTGGTAAAATATTTTGTTAGGTTTACTATGTCTTCCAAAACATTTTCCTGCCTAGCATAAGGTTTAACAATAGCTTGAATTTTAGTGTCATCACCATACACACGTCGCAAATGTTTATCCAAGTTTTTGACCATTTGATCACCCAATACCAAAATATTCTTAGGGCCAATAATAGTTTTTACTGGAGGCCTAACTTTGCTTTTCTGTGAAATACCACAATACTCAACTTCCGTTTGAGTATCGACGTTTCTTTTCTCAGCGTTTTGTTTTGCCTTTATTTCAAACAAGTCATTATTTGCCTTTTTCGAGCTTGTCATATACATTTCATTTTCAGCGGATAAAACCTCGATACTTGTTAATAATTTAGTTTTAAGGTCATTCAGTTCGTCTAATTCCTTTAATAGCACATTAGATCTAGTGTGAAGCTCATTAATTTGTTTGGATAGCTTACTATTTCTCTCTGTTAGCTGTATAATCTCTTTATTAGCCTCTGATATTTCAAGTTGTTGCTCTTTGATTTTTTGTACATTCTGGTTATTGTCCGCAAAAGCCAAATTCTCATTAATACCAACATTCCTGTCTCTGACATCCTCACTTAACTGTTCAATTTCTGTATTTACTATATCATATTTGTCCCTATATTGCCCTTGTAGCTGTTCTATGTATAGATTTTTTCTACCCAATTCTGCTTTAGTTTCTTCTAATTTTTCTATTAATAATATCTTCTCCTGTTTTAAATCTTTCAGGACTTTCCTACAACTTGGGCAATAAAAAATCAAAACACGTTGCGATAGTGCTACGGCATGTGCTTGTGTTGTATTAATTTCAGAGCATTCTTTACAATAAAAAGCTTCACATGAATCACAACCAGCTCCAAAAAGTTCATCCTCTTTGGGTCTTGGTTTAAAAATGCATTGCCTTTTACATTTACTACATGTATTCATGGTTACTTTTCAATTAAAAAGAGTAAAATAAAATATTTATCAATTAAGATTATACTTCAATTTAAAGTCGGCCGTTTATTATTGCAACATTCAATGCAGTATTTTAGAAACCACATCAATTTATTTAAAGTTATTATAGTTATTCCGGACCTGCAATTTTATCGTATCACTGGATTTTAATCTACAAAAACGGTATTTCCAAAATTAAACACTTTTTTATCACAAAGTTAAATGCAAATATCAGAACCAACAAAAAAAAACAAATAAAAAACGAGAATCCCAATAGCAGACTTAAATATAGTCTTATTACTACACAAATATATCAATGGTTTTTTGTATCAATTGTTTATATTTTTAATCATTCAGGAGATCACTTATATATTATTAAAACTGTCGTTTTTTAACAAATCATTCTATATTAGACACTCAAATATTAGTCACTGACTTAACGGTAAAAACGGAAAAACATTCAGAGAGCATACAACACGTGCTGCTGTCTGCCAAGTCGCACAACAAGTCGAGTCTTATTTTGCAACAGTGGTGCAATTTACAAAAAATGAGCAGAAAATCTAATTTATCCGACACAGCTGAAAGTTTGCATATGGGGTAAAAATTGCATTCAGAAAAACTCTTTCTAATAATTTTTTCGATATTTTGAGATATAACCCCATTTTTGAATTCTTTTTTTGGAAAAAAAAATTTGACAGATATTGCTAATCACATGACTACTATTTTTCTGATTAATTTTCTTCTCGATCGAAACAGCAATTGTTGCCAAAGTCAAATTTCGAATAATGTATATATGTTAATATGTATATTGAAATCCCAAAAATAAATTTATATATATATATATATATATATATATATATATATATATATATATATATAAATTTATTTTTGGAATTTCAATATTCATATTAACATATATACATATATATATATATATATATATATATATATATATATATATATATATATATATATATATATATATATATATATATATATATATATGTATATATATATATATATATAGAAAAAAATTTTAAAATTTAACAGTATACGTCAACTTGGCTAAAATATTTTCACCGAAATAGGTGCCAACTTGCTTATTTTAAATGAAAGTCTTTACATATTGTTCCCCGTTTGGATTCTGCGCACGATTCTAGGCACATTTTGTGTATCATGTTCTATACCTAAATCTAAGTGGTTTTGACATATGTAAGTTTTTATGTCAAAAATTATGTTTGCAGAATCTAAAATAATTATCAATTTTTCCCATAAAGAAGCCTATTTTATTTAATTTGGGTTGGATTCCTTATTGAAAAGGGCCTACTTTATTAGACTTTTTATAATATTTTTATAACCAATAGTATAGAGTGTTTAAAAAATAAGAATAAAAATTAAATTGAAGGAATCGTCAAAAGTTAATTTTTTCACGTGGAAATCCCCAAATTTTCAAATGTTATCTTATTTAGCTTTAAAAATAAATGGAAGTTTGTGTAACGTTGCCTATGCCGAAAATTTTTAGTTTTCGAAATATTGCCAATTTAATATTTTAACGTGGCGATTTTGCTGCAGATTTTTAGTTGAGTTATAATCTTAGTTGGCTATGACATTTTACTCATAGCTGGCTATGACAGCATTGAAAAACAATCAAATGCTAAAGAAACATATGAAGCCGTCACCAATTTATTAAGAATCATGCCGGGGCGCTCTAATTATACAAAAGAAGATAATTTATGTGGAATGTGATGAAGTTATATCAAAAACGTGTGACACATTTGCTATTCGATACCCGCAAAAACAGAAGGAGTTACAATATGCTGTTAACAAATTATCGAAAAATTTAAGAACTTTGGATCCATCAAGGCAAATAGTGCAAATAAATGTACCTCTTGTTAATAATGAGAATATTGAAATTACTACTTTGGGATATTTCACTGCATATCCAATAATGTCTGTAAGACAAGCTGCTTTAGAGTCAAGATTATCCATATCAATACTTCACAGAAAATTACGCAAACATAAATTTCTTCCATATATATTTTCGATGATTCAACATCTAAAAGAAACTGATTTTCCAAGACGAGGGGCATTCTGTGAATTTGTCATAACTTGGACGCAAGGAATCAATTTTTTTTTCTGGACAACATAATTTGGACAGACGAAGCTTAATTTACAAAAAATGCTGTAATCGACACAATTCCCATTACTGAAGTGATTCAAATTTACATGTGTTTAGCAACATTATCAAGAATCCTGTCCATTTAATGTTTATTGTGCAATAAGAAACGATGGCGTTGTGGCACTAAACTTTTATCCAGAAAGTTAGACGCTTTTTAGTTATTCTAAATATAAAATGTGTTTATTAATTTTTAGGTGAAGGCTGTTTGAACATTCTACAAAATTTTGAAA
This sequence comes from Diaprepes abbreviatus, assembly GCA_034092305.1. NCBI lineage: Eukaryota > Metazoa > Arthropoda > Insecta > Coleoptera > Curculionidae > Diaprepes > Diaprepes abbreviatus. The sequence continues at coordinate 3,173,490 of JASJET010000026.1, forward strand.
ACGACAATTTAGACAATTTGCCGCTCGCTCTTGATGATCGATTAATAGCCAACAATGATCCTTTTCTTTGGCCATCCTGGTCCCCAGATCTTTCAGCTCATAGTGGAGACTCGGTTCTTGAGGTATTACATGGTCTTGATATAAATTTATTATATTCTCCATAAATAATAAATAAGTTTAAATAATTCTCGTTTGTATAATTTAAGCGGCCCGGCATGATTACTAACAGTTTTCAAATAGTAAGTGATCCTTATTCAATACCATCATAGCCACCTATGAGTAAAACGTCATAGCCAACTAAGATTATAACTGAACTTAAAATCCACAAGAAAATGGGAATATAAAAATATGAAATTGGCAATATTTTGAAAACTGAAAATTTTCAGCATAAACAATTTTACACGAACTTATCCTTATTTTTAAAGTTAAATAAGATAAAATTAGAAAATTTGGGGGTTTCTCTATGAAAAAATTGACTTTTGACCATTCCTTCAATTTAATTTTTAACCTTATTTTTTGGACAACTTGTATTATTGCTTTTCAAAATATTATGATAATCTAATAAATCAAACCCTTTTCCTTATCGGAAAAATTGATAATTATTTTAGGGTCAAACGTCATTTTAGACATAAAAACTTAAAAATGTCAAAAACGCTTAGACTTAGATATACAATATGATATACAAAATGTGCCTAGAATCTTACGCAGAATCCAAAAATTACAATAATGTATTCCATTTAAAATAGGTAAGTTAACACCTACTTCCGATATAACCGGAAGTGCCACCATCTTGAAAATATTTTAGCCGGGTTGCCCTCATCGACATTAGTATTCTGTTAAATTTTCAAAATTTTCCTATATGTAGTTTTATATAGTAGAATGCGAACAGTAAATGCGAACCTCGTTCCAACCATATCCTTTCCGTGTTAGAGGTTGCACAGTTTGAACAAATTGCTAAGAACACAATTTATCCTATTCCACCACCATTGAGATGATGGGCTACCTGTACCACCATACCGAGAAGGGAGTCAAAACTTACCGTCCCCGCCACAGTGATACGGCAGAAGTACATGTTTCGTCTGTACTAGACTCATCAGGGTACTGACATGCACCTGGCTGTGCAAAGGACAGATCAGAAGGAAGCATGCAAATACTGAACGCGGCTTCGCCGACCTCCCGCCGGATGGCGTATATATGTTTATGCGGCTTTCACGGATACCTCCGTGTGAGATGCAATAACAGTGGATATGTCCACATTATGCCGTTGTAGTGCTGAAATCACATTCAGCAAACGTACAACTATATGCAGCTCCGTCTATGAATGAAGTAGAATGCGAACAGTAAATGCGAACCTCGTTCCAACGATATCCTTTCCGTGTTAGAGGTTGCACAGTTTGAACAAATTGCTAAGAACACAATTTATCCTATTCCACCACCATCGAGATGATGGCCTACCTGTACCATCATACCAAGAAGGAAGTCATATAGTTGTACGTTTGCTGAATGTGATTTCAGCACTACAACGGCATAATGTGGACATATCCACTGTTATTGCATCTCACACAGAGGTATCCGTGAAAGCCGCATAAACATATATACGCCATCCGGCGGGAGGTCAACGAAGCCGCGTTCAGTATTTGCATGCTTCCTTCTGATCTGTCCTTTGCACAGCCAGGTGCATGTCGGTACCCTGATGAGTCTAGTAGACACGAAACATGTACTTCTGCCGTACCACTGTGGCGGGGAGGGTAAGTTTTGACTTCCTTCTCGGTATGGTGGTACAGGTAAGCCATCATCTCGATGGTGGTGGAATAGGATAAATTGTGTTCTTAGCAATTTGTTCAAACTGTGCAGCCTCTAACACGGAAAGGATATGGTTGGAACGAGGTTCGCATTTACTGTTCGCATTCTACTTCATTCACAGACGGAACTGCATATAGTTGTACGTTTGCTGAATGTGATTTTGGAAATTATAACTACTGAATAATTTCTATTACTACTGAATAATTTAAAATGGCAGCTTAAACATGATTTAACTATAAATTATTCCTTGTTTTATTTTTATATTATTCCTAGAAGCTTACCTTAAGATCAGTAGAAAAAATTAAAGTTTCATGATCCTGAGCAACTAGATGGAAATGTTCAGGAATAAGTTTTTCTGTTGGATTCCAGTAGCCTATTCCATCTTGTTTAGGCTGACTGTTGATCAATGTGTTAGTGATTTCGTCAAATACCGCAACCAAAGAGGACGTATTTATTCCTTTGTATCCTTCATGCTAAAAATTTCAATAACATCGAATTCGCAAACTCAAATAAATTTTGATAAAATTATTAACAGTATCATTAAAAAGCAAACAAAATGTGCGACAAAGAATAGTTAACAATTTAATTTAAAGGTGTACTTATAGGTATTTATATGTTATTAAAATATCTTATCTGTTTGTATGTATCATATAACTTACCTTCCATAAATAGTAATCATTGTTGGAGGCCAATGATTGGTTCTTTAAAGTTTGTGTGTTTACTGAGAATTCATTATAACTGACGAATGGATGGAAGTAAAGTGTACGATAGCTAAAAATAACAAAGACGTTTAGTGAGCAACAAAACATGAAGTACGATGTCTTTAAATCAAATAGAAATACAGTTAGCGTTTACCATTACTAGTATATTATATCATTAGTAAAGGTGCGAAAAAATTGTGATGTCACATTTTTATATGGTGGATTGTCCGACGTAAATAAGAAGATTAGATTTCAAAGTGATGAAACTGGTCCAAATTGTAATTGCAAGGGATACAAGTGTTTTGAAGCTGTGAATGAAGAGCAGAGGGCTAGAATTCTAAAAAATGTCAACCTATGGCCATGGGGATGAACAAAATCTTTATTTATGTCGTTTAATAAGTGTTCTGGAAATTCAAAGAAGACTCTCAAAGTAAATCTGAAGAATGCTTCCTTCTTCTTCTCTTTTTCTTCTTCTAGATAGAACCAAGTTCTGTTATCTACACAATGCCTTATCGATCCTAGTTTGAGGTCGAAATCCAGCTGTCTCTCCATCTTTTGGGGGACCGTCCAGGCGGCCGTTTAGTGTTTGGTTTCTCTCTTAACACGGTTTTTGCTAGTCTGTCATCGTCCATTCGTTCCAGGTGATCTGTCCACTGCCTACGATGGTTTTGATCTACTTCACAACATCCCACACTCCGCTGTCCTCGCTAATTTTTCGTTTCTTATTCTATCTCTTAAACTTGTTCCCGTGATCATTCTCAGCGTTTTCATTTCTGTGGTTCTCATAATTTGTTTTGTCTTTGTTATTTCATTTCTTATTTCTGCGCCGTAGCTCAGTATCGGTCTTACAGAGACCTTGTAAATTCTTGCTTTGCTCTCAACCGTCATAAGTTTATTGTTCCAGATTGGCCTGATTTCATGGTCGCTTTGTTGGCTTGTGTGCGTATTTCTTCCGTTACTGCCCTGTTACTTGTTATATGTGCTCCCAGGCATTTAAACTTCCCAACCTGTTCAATATGTTTGTCATCAACCATTAGTTTGCATCTTACCGCTTCTTTTGCTATTACCACTGCTTTGGTTTTCTCCACAGATATCTTCATATTATACTGTTCGATTGAGATGGAAAAGCATTCTTTGTAAGTTGTCCTCGCTATCTGCTGTCAAGGCAACATCGTCTGCAAAGCATATAATCTGAACGGTGTTGTGCTGTCTGATAATAAATATACCGTCGATAGTAGAGCGGTTATTCCGGGAGCCCTGCTGTTCTTCTCACGCCCCTAACTTGTCTACGATCCGTTGTGACAATATTTTGGTTAATAATTTGGCTGAACTGTTCAGTAGGCTGATTCCTCTGTGATTTTCGGGTTGTTTCTTTAATCCTCTTTTGTGGATCGGAATTATGATGCTTTTCCGCCATTCGTTGGGTACTGACATTGTGCGGAGAATAGAACAATGAGCTCTGTGATAAGGCTGGGGCCTCCGTATTTTAGCATCTCATTCGTAATTTGGTCGGTACCAGGTGATTTTCTGTTTTTTAATTTCTTAATTGTCAGGTGCATCTCTGCTTCACTGATGTTAACATCTGTTAGTTCTATGGTTTCTTGTTGGTTTTCGTCTACGTTGTTTTCTGTAACTGGTGTCTGGAGTAAGTCCTTAAAATGGCTGACCCATTGTTGGCTGTCGATTGGACTTAGTTGAACGTATTCATTGATTGTTTTTTTTTCTGTTCTTCAGCATGTTCCATAGTTTCTTTTGTCTTCCGTATAGGTCGTGTTCTACGTCTTTGGAATACTTTTCCCAGTATTCTTTCTGCTTCCGAGTTCGAAAAACACTGAAAAAGAAATAAAAAATTTAGAAAATCAGAATAAGTTACATAAAATGAACGCTTATGTTTTCTATAAACGAAAAAGCGAAACTAGGACTCAATGTCAGGCATCCTCTCAAAAAGAAGCTATTGCGACGGACTTAAGTATGCCGAACATTACCACAAATGGTGTTTATTATAAAAAATAATTAACCTTAAATCTTTTTGAAATCCATGAACTACATCCAAATCATATTTTTTTCTGTTACTCAGAAACAATAGCAAAAAAATATCTAATGAAGTGTGTTCATTCATATGCTTGATAAAAATACTCGGGAGCTGGTGATATTCCTTTCATGTGATTGAAGTTAACCAACAACTTGGCAGAAAATGGACAACTTTTCTGTCACCAATGTATAAGAAGGCATGTCCTTTTTTATCTCGACCCATAAGAGAACTAAGGGTTGAAACGGATCATCAAAGATTAATTTTTCACAAAGAACATTACAATTCCTGTTGGATATCATCTATTCTCACAGCACCTAAGAAAAAGGCGAAATCCTGTAATGACTGTCATAATGTTGGTGACTCACAGTTTTTACTGCCAGAGCCTTCCCGTTTCAAAGGCAAAGTTTATGGATGTCCATATCCCGTCAAAGTTTTGTGTACTAAAAGCTAAGCAATACGTGTCATGGGTAAAATATAATGATGCTTAAACAATAACTATTTCATGGACATTGCATATTTTCTGCCTGTGTTTTCTGACTTTGTTCAGTTTTTTCTTGCTAATGCAATAAATATAAGAAAGAAAAGGTTTTTTTATACTACCCACCCAAAACAAATATATTTTCTTTATAAATAAATATATTATTCTTTTATTTCAAGCTTTACTGCCCTTTTTTTCAATAATCAAAAGATTAATTTAGCAATTTTTCAGTTCATTGTCTTTATAAGATATAATGTTTTTCCCTTGTGCCTTTCATATGTCGTATTAACTCAAGCTCGAATCATCGACGTAATTATTTTTTCTTAGTTAATGCGCATTTTTTGTTTATTTTCAACCTAATTCTTCGCTATTGCCTTATTGACGAATTTCTTTATGATTTTTTCGGCTTTGGCGAAACATTAACGCTGGTAATGCTTTTCCAGTTATCGCTAATTTCGACTGCCACCGTTCACGTCTATCGCACTTAAGAAATATGAATGTATATTTTATTTTTATTATCAAAGTAATATGTCCCGTTTTCTATTATTTTTTAAGTTCATTCGACCACCAGATTTTTACTACGATTTTTTCAAATATTCGTGTATTTATGTAAATCACGGGGTTGCTGGTGAAATTCAGCCAAACCTCGCGAATATATTAGAAATTATAGTCGCCTCACCTTTCTTCTCGCTCACCGGGATATGAAGAGAATGAGTGAAACTAAATTATTTCTAGAAAATTATTTACTTTCATTTTATCTTAAAATGCATCTATAGGATGAACCAATTAGAAAAGGTTACCGAAGTAACACGGTTCCTTGGATCTAGTGAACTTTTATCTCACTTTTCATTGCACTTTCCCCATATTTAACTTTTCCTAAATTTTTGTCTTTTTTTGTTCTGAATTCAGTGTCATTACTGCAGTATCAAATCCGGGATTTTTTAACTCCCCACTTTCACGTTGGGGATTAATTTGCCAAGTACGAGATTTCATACCTTTTGAACCAGAACTTCTGATTATTAGTCGTAAGTATAAGTTCAATTTTTTCTCTACTTGGTTATGTTTAATTAATTTTCGGATTCGTACTTACTAAACTCTGAATAATCCAAGAAAATATTATGAATTTTATATCACTTCACTTCACTTCAACGCCGCTACAGCTAAGGGAACAGGATACTGCTTCTCCTCACCAAACAGACCATAAGAAAATACAAACCTTGCTACAGAAACCAATTCATGGATGGCATCCAAATGAGGTCAATCAGGACAATGTCGACAATTCAGCGTCGAGCTACTGGTTGATTTCAGAACATATGTTTCCGGAAACGGAGAGCTTCTTGTTGGCTATCTAAGACCAGCTTATTTCGACGAAGAACTATCGGAAGTTTATCATCAGAGATCCGTTAGTAGAGAATGACCAACGTAGGTATGACTGTCGAATATCAGAGACAATCCAGCACATAATTGGAGGATACCAAGCGTTTGCCGCAACCGAGTATAAGGAAAGACACGACTCAGTAGCTAAAGATACTCCGTCAAGAGTTAGCAGATAAGTTAAACCTATTGCAGGTAGGCAAAGGGCCAAATACAATCCAGAACCAAGTTGTTTGGCTCTCTAAAACTATTTGGTTGAATTGTTTTTACAGTCTGTTTGAGTACTAGATTTCTTGAAAAACGGCGCGTCAACTTAATTACAATAAAAAATGACATCGCTTATTTTAAAGATATATGTCAAATATTTAATAAAGTAAATTTGCAATTACAAGGTAATGAGTTGAATTTAATTAAAACAAAAAATGTCATAGCTGCTTTAGTGGGAAAACTTCTTAAGCGAAATCTAGGTAGAGATGAATACAACCAATTTCCAACATTATTAGCAGCGTCTACAAAATGGAAAGATTTACTTACCTACTGTTAACACTTGCAGGTTCTTAACGCGGATTTCATGGAGAAGTTTCGGGATATTCTAAACATGAAAATGCCAGGTTGAGTTATGGATCATTTCTCAAATGCAGATACAATGGAATCATTTAGAAGCAGAGCTCTATTCTGGATTGTGGGGAATAAATCAAAAATTTTTAATAATATTCCACTTATAAATTTGGCTGAGTGTGGGTTCAGTGCCCTCGTAAATTTACTTTTTAGGAAAAGGAATATAATAGAAATCACTGAGAGTGGTGATTTCTGATTGTTGTAGTCAAACTGGAGCCCGATATTAACAAGTTGTTAAAACTCCACTGATCTCAACTATCTCATAAATTTTTTGATTACTTATTGATTTTTATGTCAAATTGTAGGTTAAAAATCTTTTCTCACATAGATATGTTGAACGAAAGAACAATAAAACTTTAATCGCTTTTTCCGCCACAACAGAATACTCATTCAAATATAAATTATAGAGTGATCTTTCAAAACAGTTTCTAGGGAATTGTCAGAGGATAAGTCAATGAGCTTTTCTTTTTCCTGTAAAGTTAAAGAAGTATTCGAAGTTATATTTCCTTAAAAAGGATTACGTATCAAGTTTATCGATCCAGATATAATGGGTTTTTTGGGAAAATAGTTCATGAAAGTTAATTCAAGTTATTTGAAATGTTCAGTAACATCCCTTTTAATATTTTCGTTAAGTTGAATTTAATTTTTTTTTATAAAATTGTGTTCAGAGAACCAAAACGTCCAAAAGTTGAACTTCTTTAGCATGGCTGCTATTCTATTATGCACATTGGAATGGTAATACCTGGGTTTTGTAAAGATACATTTAAATCATTTTATTTAGAAAAAATGTCGGCCAAGTATGGAGTTTTTGCATCCAAAAAATATCAGATACACATAAACACAAATGAATTAGATTGTCAAGAAACAATGCTTGGAGTTCAGATTTCAATTCAAACAAGCGGTTCCAAACCTTACCAAGAGGAAGCCATCTAACTTCTGTATGAAGTAAAGAACGTGGTGCCTTCCAAAGTCCTCACAAAGTGCATGGAAGAGACGAGAGTTTGTAGCACGCGATTTTATAAAATTTACAATTTTTACAGCGTCGCTTAAAGCAATGCGTTTACATGCCATTGCTTGTTTATGAATACAACAATGAGTCAGTTCAATACTATTATTGATATTCTTTACCCACACTACAAAAACATGTTTCGGTTTGATCATATCGAAAATTGCCACACTTGTCGTATAGGTTTTCCGTGGTTTTGCAAATTATATATCTTCTTGAATGGAAATCTTAAAAACATATCTAACATAGACAAGCAATACTGGAGCGTTTGCTATATCAGTCGACTCTTTAAGCTAAATAGATAAATAATTCAATTTTATTCTTTTTAAAAGTTCACTTTGTATATTATTTGCCAAATCATTAATTCTCCGCGGCAATGTGTTGTTTAATAAGGGAACAAGGTCAATTTACTTTAACTCTTTTCCTTCAAGTATACACTTTGTGATGTCTTTAGCACACGGTCCAATCAACTTTTCTGTCATTGTATGTGCTTGTCCAGGTCTTGCAGTTCTGTAACTAATTCGAAATGATGCCTCGAAAGCCATTTTACTATCTTTGTTTGCATCTGTTAGAAAAAAGGAACATTAGACTTTTTATTACCTGCCAATTTTCCTTTAAAATAGTCAACAGTTTTATCCTTGTGATCCGGATGTCTTGTTTCAAGGTGTCTAAGAAGAAGAAGAGATGGTTTTAAACTACTATTGGCCAGTATTTCATTAGAGATAACACAAAGTGGTTTAGGCTTTGACTTCTCCCCAGTGAAATAAAAACCTGTTTCTAAATAGTCACTGTCATATGCGATTTGTAAAGATTGGATATTCGTTGTGATTTATTTACACAAGCAGAAATTACTAAACTGGTTTGCACATATTTATGTACACACTATGCATTAACTACTAACTCAATTATCTCTTTGAAATCACTAGAGGGTCTTAAGCTCATTATACAATTCAGTTCGACACTACTCTTCCTTATATGTGACTGCGTCATTTTTATATCGCAGACGTTATTCTAGTTCTTTCGTCCGCATTCAGGAAAAATTTTGGCTCGCCGAAGTAGAATTGCCGGCTCGTTCGAGAATGTACTTGCATCGCCAGCAACGTAACGATTCATTGCGTTACAGATTGTTGTCTGTAGTGATGTTTAATTTAAAATTCGCCCATTACAATATTTTTTTCGCGAAATGTCAAAAAAAGACGTTAGTTATCATGCTGAAAAAAATTAACGAGTAGAATTTGTTTTCCCTATTATTATTCTTAACATTAACGAAACCAATGCAAATCAAAGCTTATTAAAAAAATTGGTGTCTGTCGGACACGAATTATATTTTAGTCGGCATTCTTAGTTTTTTCTGCAATTTCGTTGTTTGTCTGTTTTTGGGTTAAAGTATGTGCGTATAAAATTTTCTGAGCTACGATAGACTTTTTGTCGGAAAGCATTTAAAACATCGCAGATAAAATTTTGAACAAAATTTTTCGTCGAAAGTATTTACTAATGTCGAATTTTTTCTGATTTTTAAAATCAACAGTTGGCAAACAGAGAAGAGCACAATAAAATTTCAGACTAACGTCTAAAATGTCAAATTTAAATATAAATCATTATAAAGTAAATATTTAACTGACAAATCAAATACAAAATTTCTAAAATACTGTCCAAAAATAACGAAACGCAATCAAATGAGTAATAAGAATAGAGTAACTAGGAGTAAAACGAAATCAAAAGAAAAACTTATTACGAACTTATTCAAACCAATTGAAGGCCCTAAGTTTTTACTATGTTTTTAAACAATCATTATTTGCAACGGTAAAAGGTTGTACGATAATGATACACTCTAATAAATTAAGCAACATAATTCTGGCCAAGGCAGTATATCAGCTTAGACTTCTTCAGCATAATGCATCATATACATTATCCAAAGTATTTAAATGTAGAGTGACTAAATTTCTTTGATATAACACTGGGATATGATTCAGCTTTAAACAAAAACTGAAATAACTAAAAGTAACCCGCTACCATGCGCGATGGTATCCGAAACCATAACAACCATCATTCGGAGTACGTGTCCTTCTATGAAAAACTGTAGATTACATCTTTCTCTATGCTATATTCGTACATAAAAATGACCCTCGATCATACCCTATAGATTTAAACAAGAATAGTTTTGTTTGAAGACTTTTTATGGTCAATGGGTAGAGGTTTTTTTGATGTTTGACAGACATAAACATGTTTACTTATCATTTCTCTCAGTTTAATTGTTTGTCGTGACTCTTTTCAGTGTTCTTAAGGGTTACAAATTACTATAAATGCAAAGCTAACAATTAATATTAACAAAAAGAGAATTTAAAAAGTTATTTTTATTGGTAAATATTGTTAAATATTGTTTATATATTAAAAATAACAATACAAATAATTTTGATAACATATATTCGTACTTTTATGTATTCAGAATTGATGTACCCATTATCATATAATACTCGTTTAAATAATTTAATTAAAAAAGGATAGCATAAAATCGGTATGTGTGTGCCAAGAAATTAAATATCTACTGTTTATCAACACTTTTTCAAATATAAATAAAAATATTATTACGTTATTCAGCTTTCAAACAACTGGGCCGTAATTCTGATGTTATGCTTATTCTACAGGGGTATGTTCGAAAAAAAATGACTGTCATTGTACTTATTAAATGTCGCTTCTCAGTCAAAAATAGAAGATGACGCTGCTGGCACCCTGGGTAGTTATTCTGGTTCTTTATGGGAAGTGATCATTCTCTTGAGAGAATAGGGACAATCCCATCCCACCGTTATTCTCTCGGTCGAGTTTTACCGTATTCTCGTACGATATGATGGGAGATCGGAAACAAAATCTAATAAGGTATGTTGCCAAACGTCTATAGTGTATGTAACCATATAAATAGTGCATTCAGGCCTAAAAAAATAATATAAATATGGAAATAACCCTGGTTAGCAAGAAAATGTTCGAATTTAAAATAAATATAATTAAAATTTTTCATCTATTTAATATTCTTAATGAGAGGAAAGAATTAGGGTAATAATTTGGAAAAGAGTAAATCTAGAAGTGGGTGCCATTTTGGGTTTTTTTGTTTTGATTTTTTTTTGATAATTTTCATATATTACAAATATGTATAATCCAATCAAGTAAAAAAATCATTAATAACTTACTGATCTTGCATATGTAAAGTTTATAGTTGCCAAATATTACCATGACTTCTGGCAAAGATGATGTTGCCTTCTTTCAAACCCTGGGAATTCTAGAAACTGGGTTATTTTTAGTACAAGATATCTTCACAGATCTTTACCAAGCCGGTAAAATAAATTAAATGAAGTAGAATCCTCCAAGTTTCACAATTATTTATATAAACAGCTAAACAGCCTTGTGAATTCCGAATCATTTAAATCTCCCAATCGACGCAGTGGTAGAAATTTGTCATTTGTTTTTTCGTTAATTTGACATCCTTTGGTCCATCATGGTTCAAAATTACTTCCTCAATACCCATTTTATATATGTATATTTGTGAACAAAAATATTTTATAAAGATTACAATATTTTCAAAACAATTATGAATTTTCTTCAACTTTTATAACCTAAAAATATCGCATAATGACGGGAATGACAGTATCGTTCTCTTAGAATCTCGCCGTTCTCTTGGTTCGGACTAGTAGAACAAGTTCTCTCAAGATTTGATGGATGTGACAATCGCTTAAAATTACCAGAATACGGTTTCATACGTTTTCGTGAGAACCACGCCCACTTTCCATCAAGATGATCGTTCTCTCGAGAACGAGAATAGCTACCCTGATATCCTTCGTAACAATTAGAATAGAGCGACAATGCGATTCATCTCCTAAATACAGATACTTTTTTTTTATTAAAGATATGCAGTCTGATACCACTTTGTTTCAAATATTTAACGATATTTTATTAACTTTAAAGAAAAATTTATCTGTGATTATTTTTAATCTGTAACTAACTACTTATATTTTTACAACACAGATTGGTTGACAATTAACTAATTTATTATGTATGACAATTTGAGATTTAATTTATATCATATTTTATCAGTAAATAAACGCCAGATATTTATAGGGTAGTTCTAACTTTTATATAAATTAATTAAAGTTCATCTAATAATTACAACTTTTTATAAACTTACTTAAGGTATATAATTCTTCTTAGTATTTCTATATCCCAAAGCAAAAAATAAATATTTTTTATGACTTATTATTTTCATTTATATTATAAGTTTTACGAAAAAAAAAACTTTAGAAATAAAAATAAAGAATGATAGATAAGGTAATAAAACCAGGATTTTCCACAATCAATTAGAAATCGTTTAGGTAACCCCGTCGCAGTGGCAAATAATCGAGAATCTGTGCAGATTTTACAGAATAGTATGGAATTATTGTTTAAGAAAGAAGAACATATTGGTGTCAAAATTTCCTTTTATATTTTTTATATTTAGATAGTTAAAATTTTTAAACTATGTCAATTCTTCTTCATCTTCTTGTAGTGCCGTAAGCTTAAATAGCTTATTGGAATTTACTCATCTACTGAACGATTATAAATCTGTTTTCGTCAGCCCCCCAATTAGAAAGGCAACATCCGAGATATTACAAATTTGATTACTGCGAAGTTAAGAGTATTTCTTGAGTTCTGGTCCTCATTTTCCTTCGATTTTCCCTTAAGGATAGTTTCTAGAAAACTGTATATAGGTCCTCGTATCTAACAACTGTGATTCGGGCGTAGAATGTCCTTAATAATAATGTGTTGTGTCCAAGATATTCTTGAAATGATTCTCAAGATCCACATCTCTATTCAAAAGATTTCCTTTAATTGATCAAATTTATTTCTGTTGCCTATAAAACTATAGATCATATTCTCATAAGCATGCAGTTAAAGGTACTTCTTGACGGAGATGAAAAGCTAATTTGGACTTTCTCGTCGCTGTTCTGCTTATCAGTGAATGTAGTATGCAGATACCTAAAGTTACTGACTCTGTTAATTTGTTGATTATTGAAGACGAGTTGTGAGTGTTCGTGCCCTTATAAGTCTTGCCTATATTTTTACTGGTCAATTAAAAGAATAATTATTAAAAAAAGCAAATCAAGTCAGATCAGCATGCTATAGAAAAAAAAGACATGTAGAATTGTACCCCTAAGAAATTAATTATTTTTTATATATATATAGAAAAACTTACCCATCAATTCTTTTAGATCCAAGTGCTGATCCAAAAATTCCATCTTTCCATTGGAAGTTCCCGCCTGCAATAAAAAAGTTTCCAAGAAGGGGTTCAAAGCTAAAGAAGTTGTGTGTAAATCTCCAGGAATCGTTTTGACTTAAAGAATATACTACTAATCCATAACCAATTGGATCAGTCATATAAATATAAGCATCATCACAACTGTTTTTATCAACATCAACAACCTGCAAAAATATTTTTATATAATTTTTGGGGTTTGTAGCTTCATCTAAAAAGGTGCAACTTCCTGCCGACAAATCACTCAGAAGTAATTTGAAATAGAGAGTTTTTTCCTGTGAATTTCACTATATGTTCATACAGCTCCATTTGCAAGGCAGTTGAAACGAGAGAAAACTGGAGTGCGATTTGCATAAAATAATTACCCACTTTTTTCTTAACAGTCTTAAGGAGAACGTACAAGTTTTTAGATGTAAAAATATTATTACCGACTTTATAGTATTATAAACTTCATATTTATTCAATGAGTTATAGGCCTAATTTCCACCATTTAATAATTTATTATTACTTCGTAAAGTAAAAAAGATTTTGTACAATAAAAATGCTCTAACTAGTATAATAAAATATTTAAACCGACAAGTAGAAAACGTCATGGCTGCGGAACATTCGGCATCTTAGTTTTTTCATGGTTGACTCCTAGACATGATCAGATCTCTAACAATTTTAATTTTCGTTATGTTTGTATTTTAGTATATTTAAACCATCCGCTGATCCATAGAAGGGGGAGGGGGGTCGCATCCCTTCGTGAGCTTCGAATTCAGAAAAATAGACTCGCCTCGGCCTATTGCTTTAGAAATGTGAATGGCACTGACACCTCCCTTTCGGCTTTCGTTTGCCACACTGTGCGATCGCCACTCCCCAATGAGCTTCGAATTGAGAAAAATAGACTCACTTCTACCTGTTGCATCAGAAACGTGAATGTCCCCCGCCCCCCGACAACTCTCGCTTATCATACTGTACTCTTGTGATATCACCAGCCCCACCCCCCAAAAGCGAGAAACCTCTGATCTATAGCCGGTCTAAATATGAGACTAAGCATATCAGTAGTTCTTCAGTTGTCGATTTAGTTCACTGAAGGCTTCTTATTTATCCATATTTATCTACTATACAGATTGGATCTCATGGATAGTGCAGTTTTTAACTTTTCATGATTATTTTCTACCGAATGCCATATAGTCACTCGCTTATTAAGCATTGCTGCTAGTTGCCAATAACTTACGTCGTCTTGCATATCATCTACTAATACTAATGATGTCAATGAATTTTTTTTGGTTTTTCATTTCCCATTATTTGAAGCATATCTACAGTTATAAATTAGTATATATAAAAACTGGAAAATGTATTCAACAAATATTCTGGGATAGTTTGATAGAAACCCATGAAAATGACCGGTTTCCATAAAATATCATCATGTACGAAATAATTCTTATCTCATTGAACAACCTTTCTTTAGCTTAGGTTGACCTAAAATATTTTCGCAGTAAAACACAACAGTAATCTGTTCTTGAATATTTTTAAAATATCATCAAAATTCACGAATAACTGAATTTATGGCAGAATTTCGTTTACAAAAAAACCACAAAATCCTGGTATATTTCACCAACAATAAGCAGTGTTTTTGGCATTTTTTTTACGTCCTTTTTATCGCGATAGCTTAACAACCGTGAACTCGGTAGCCTGATATCACTTGCGAAATATAATATCACTTATCGCTCTTTGATACTTGAGACACAACTCATGAAATATTTTTTTTTAAATTAAATCAGAACTGTAACTGAACAAATTTTTGGAAGTAAGGCCATCACAAAAAAATTGTTTTAATTGTTTAGTAACTATCATAGGATAAAGGAAAGAACCGTATATAGAATCAGAACAATTCTTATATTTCATGACAGACACACATGTGAAGTTGAATAAAATCTTGAAGAAAAATATAGTGAGATTTTTTACATGGCATCTATGCTTAGAGAATGTTACTTTAATATTACAGTGATTAGTTACTTTACTGAACAACTCTTTATATACCTGAAATTGATACTGCTGTATTGGTGTAAGCAATAATGATTTATTTGATAATTTAAATAATATTACTGTTTAACCGTATAATCTAAAGTTCCTTTTTCAGTATATAAGTAGCTGACAAAAACATTTTGTCAGTATTAAGTTAATCTAGAAAGTTCTCAATGAACTTCTAATAAAAGGTGAACAAACCACCTTATAATTTGATGCATTTGGTATTTACCAGTTTTGGTTTTAATTACTTACAATATTTTCAAGAAGAGAAGTAGATTCTTGATCTGTGTCCTTTAGAACATATTTATGAATCACTTGATCAGTAGTAAGATCAATGACAGTTACAGTAGCAGCCCTGTACACAGTAGTATTACCAAGAAGGGCATCAACACCTGTATCAACAAACCAGAGGCGATCGCAGGGATCAACTGCTATTCTACAAATAAAAATGTATTATTAGTGGTCTATTTTCACTAAAAGATTAAGTAATCCTTCAGATTATGACCGTGTGAATATACAATGTATATAGTAAGTATATATCAAGCTCTCGGCAACCTCAATGGTGATATGAAGCCTAAAAGAGATACCTAGTGCTTTACCTTTTACACTGTAACTTTTGAACAGACTTGAATATTTTAATGAAATTTAGATTTGTTATATAACCCATAAAGACTCACACACGCCACAAACAACCTTTGACATTACCAAGGAGTCAAGAATGGACTCACCACTAAACTCGTAGACCAAAATCTTGACAAGTATAAGTTTTCAGGTACTCTAGACAAATATCTGCAAAAAGGTGCTTCACATTTATTTCGGTAAAATCAACCATTTTAGGGAAAAAATAATTTGTCTGAGCAGAGCAATAAATCCTGAGTTAGAAGAACATATCCTGGATGAGATTGATGATAATCCTTCTAACAGCATAAGAAAGCTCGTAGCTCAAATAGGCACAATAAAAGAGGCTGCCCATGAAACTTTCCAGAAACAATTGCTTTATTCTTTCCATGTTCACAAGGTACAAGCAATATCTTTAGACAATTATCCTGCAAGATTTAGTTACTTACATATTGTAGGGGCCAGGGGGTTCGCAGTGGCTCCTTTAATTTATATGCACCCACCGAAATTTTTCTTATGTATTTTGAGTCCCTGAACAATAATTTTTAGGGTGGAAGTTCGTACGGGTGGGGGTAAGATTATTATAAACAAATAATTGTTTAAACTTTTAAAAATGCAATTTTTGAAAAACCAACTGCTGAGTCGTATTCTTTGAGTGATTTTGGGCAAAAAAGGTCCTTACTAACACAACAGAAATTACGGAAGTGTTAGATTTAAGTTGTTTACTATATCCACATTTCTGTGAAGTGTAGTGCTTCATATATCGTCGTATTTGCATGTAGAGTATATATACAAAAAATAGTTGGTAATTTATTAAGTTATCACAGAATTCATTGAACAAATTAGGAAGAAATACTTATTAATATTAACAAGCGAGACTCATCATTTTTTTTTTCGGTTAAATGCTTATTTTTGTTAATAACACTTTTTGGCTTCTAGGTATATAATAAATTTCTCTAGGTGAAAAATACAAATAAAATCTAGTGTATATATTTACTTATTTCTCTTCATATTGCGAAAATATGCATGTGAGGTTTCCAAATTAAAAAGGCGTGTTTCTTAGCAAGCACGGTAAAGTTAAAACGTAGTCGTACTTTTAATGTCGACAGTTGTGAAAACAAGGCAATTACCATATAGAGTACCCACGGATAGTACAGATGTAAATTTTACACTAATATTAAATTTTAAACAACAAAATTAGTGGTCTTGGGTAAAGTTTTGGTTGAAAGATGCCACTTTTCCTACTTTTTGATATCACACCATATTGTGGTGTCACCAGTGGCACCATCATCCAAAAAAAATTCATTCAAAGGTTTTTTTTTGCCCTTTAATGATTCAAGCAGAAAAAATCGGTTTCGAATGAATTGAACAAAACCGATTTTTCGATCTTAATCTAAATAAAAAATATTTGCCACAAAATATTCTGTTTGCATTTAATTATTATTCTTACCCCATCATGACTTATTTCAAAGCTAACGTAATTTTCAAATTAACACAGATTCGTATACGTAGTTTTGATGAGAGTTGGTTGTAAAACTTAGTTGTACTTACTTTCTAGGGTCTATAATAGGGAACGCCTGTATCTCGAAGTTTGATAATACGACAAGTAAAAATACTTACCTATAAGGAGAGATAATAGTTTTCGATGAATAATGTTCGAGGTCGTGACTTTCCCAGTTAGGATAAGGAATTAAACTTGGAGATTTTGCTCTTGTTAGATTTAAGTCAATATACGTCAAAGATGCAAATACTCCTGCTTTCCACCTAAAAGTTAAAAATTATTATTTGACATATGTGATACATTTTTCACAGAATAATATGATATTTATTTGCGTGACAACTTTATTCTTAAATATATTTAAATTGGAGAAAATATTTTAGTTCTCAACTAACTGAAAGAACCTTGTACTATAAGGACAGACTCTATTCTAATACGGTTAGAAACAAAGCATGATAAGATTGGAAGAAAATATCAATAAAAGGTGAAAGCTTCTCTCATAGCAGTGCACCGCCACCTGCAGACATATTTCGAACTCATAGGATCTTGTCATTACGTGGTAGACAGGCGAACCAAAACATAAGAAAAGCGAATCCTTTGAGCAACTTATATGAGACAAAATGTGAAGTCTAATACAAGCAGCGTCATTGCCCAGCATTCCATATTGTGAATATCTAATCTCATATACTATATACTTATGGCGAATACAATATACTTGCAGTTAGATGTACTATATTTATATTAGAGAAACTATTTTAGTTCCCAACCAACTGAAAATACCTTATACTACAAGGTGAGACGTATTCTGTTCTTACACGGTTAGAGACACAGCAGGAAAGAGTGGAAACTTTTCCCATGATGGTGCACTGCCACCAACAGACCGGTTCTGAACTCATTGTTTCTCATCAGTACAAGGTAAGCAGGTGCACCTGAACACAAGGAAAGCAAATTGTATCAGAGAAGATGTGAAGCAATATCAGTTCCCAGCATTCCACGCAATCTGAATATTTAATCCCGTAAAGATCTATATACTATATATTAATGGTGAATGCGATATAGTTGCGGTTGGTTGAATAAATACATTTAAATTATAGAAACCAATTTAGTTCAACAAACTGAAAAAAACTTATATTATAACAGCAGACGTACTCTGTTCTAACATGGTTAGAGAAAAAACACTATCAAATTGCAAAAAAATTTCATGAAAAGAAGGTAGAAGCCTCTCCCATGGCAGTTCACCACCATTTGCAGACTTATACATCTCACTTTCTTGCCACTGTTTTTGCATAAATAGTGGTAGACTAATATAATATAAGTCTTTGTAGATAAGGTAAAAATGTATCTTTTACTTGAAGGTATTTTGTCTATTCTCTTGTCTGTAAATACAAATTTAAAATAAATTCATAAAAAATTATTGAAATAACTTTAAATATTTTAATCCATATAAATAAAAAATCAACCATATATATATATATATATATATATATATATATATATATATATATATATATATATATAGCTCTCGAATAAGTCAATTTGCATAAGTTCGTTATTGTTATTGTTACTACAATTTATTTAAAAGTAGTATAGATGATACCAAATAAATAAATTGACAGAAAATAATAAATAGTCAATACCTTGGTACAGTAACGAATAACTTATTTTTCCAAACGGCTAACCCATAGGGAAGGTTATTTTCTTCAATATAACTGCGTTTAGCTATGAAGCTATTTTTGACAGTTTCATTTGGCCATTCAAAAGATAGCTCTTTCCATTCGTATATGACATCTAAATTTGCTAAAGCCTTTACACTGACAAAAAATAATGAGATCACTACTAAACACTGCATGATCACAAATGTTCTTGTGTTGAAGTTTCAGAAATAGAATCACTTGTATGTACCAAAAACCTAAGAATACAATAATGTTTTTTATTTGGTTTCTACACTTATAATTTAAATTTTTAAGGACAGATAAATATCAAGTACCTATTTTATACAAGGTGCAACAAATTCATGTAGGGACTTCGGTAACCGTAAGAGATCTATTATAGTTTCCGAGATATTTGAGTTTGGAAATGGAATATTTCGCATCTGACTCACTGATTGCCTAACTGACAGATAATCAAAACCTATACGCCTTTTAGGGGGCTTAGAAACTTGAAATGGATAAATATTCAATCAGTAATTTATTAACATCGTTTAAATATAAAAATGATCTAATTGATATCAGGGGGGCAGAGTTACTGTTCAAACCGATATAAAACTCAACCAGTTCAATATCTTCTGCTACTCAATTGCTAGGAATTTAATATTTAAAATATTAATTCTACGCACAGTTCTTTAGACCTTGTAATAAATACTTCATTATCGCAGTCATTTTTCCTTACATCTACTAACCTAGATGAAATTGAACTAGTCATTTGGGAAATAAAATCAAAAATGCCAAGTGTTGTGACGGTATACCTATAAAAATTTTATAGGAACTACCTGAATCTGCTATTATTGCATTTGTTGCTACTATTACCATTCCATTTCATAGAGGTGGAGACAGCCCTTCGCGATCAAACTTAAAACCCATTTCGTTAATACCCGCAATGGCAAAAGTCACTAAAATTTAATGAAAGTTGTCACTTTCTTGCATAATAAAATCATATTCGGTTCTCAACAGTTTAGTTTTTAGACTAAGTGCATGGACGGATCCAAGGGGTGGGGCGGTGGGGGAGATCGCTCCCCCCCCCCAAGAGCTTCAATTTCAGATAATAGAGATTCACCTACCTGCTGTTTTAGGTACGTAGATCTCGCTGAATCTCCCACCCCCCTTCCATGGTTTTAGTAGCTTAGGCTTAGGGCACGTTGAATTAATTCTGGTAACTCGCTTTCGCTCGTAATATTGTACTGTCTTGTGAATGAATTGTAATTTTACATTAATGAGAGAGAGAGGCGACTGCGGCAGTATTTTGTGATTTGTAGAAGGCATTTGACTTCGTAGATCACATAATACTGTTGCAGAAGCTTGAATTCAGAAGTAACTCTTTGAGCTGGTTTCAGTCTTATCTTTCGGGTAGTAATCAAAGTGTACACATAAATGAATGCGGATGTGCTACTTGGTTTAGTATTGTAAAATTAATCGAATGGCGTGATGTAAACCGTCTAACTTTTAATGTGTTTAAGACCAGCGTCCTAAACTTTAATTGTGTAATAGGTGACGTTTGCTTGGACACTAAATTTATCTCTAGCAAATTGAACACAAAGTTTTTCAACCTAAGAATTGATAATAAGCTCCAGTACAAGACTCAAGTTAATTGCTGTGTAATAAGCTGGCGAGTGGGTATTTTCCTTTTGGGGTAGTATGAAGGGGGTTAAATTAAATTAAAAACCGAGTCCCATCTGAGATATGGACACTGTTTCTGAGGAAACTCTTGTCAGTATCTCATAAATTATGTATTTATCTTGAAAAACAGGCGGTAAGGTTTATTAAAAGGGTCGGACTTAGGGAATATTGTAAACTACCTTTCAAAAAACGTAAAATTTTAACCCCAACATGTATATTTATTTTAGAAATAGTATATTTAATGTATAAAAAAAACTAAGTGCTCAAGGTTACAAGAACTTACAACACAAGACAAATAGGATTAGTACCCTTGATCATATTTTACAATATTTTACAGTGCTCAAGTAAGAGATTTTGTATTCTATAATGGTTGAAAACTATTAAACCATTTACCACTGAATGTAAGGCCAATTGAGCCTTTAAGGAAATTTAAATTTGCTGTCAAGGCTTTTACTACTGACACCAGCTTATTAACATATTTTATAATATTTAAATGACCAATTTTAAAATATATTTTTATATTTCGTCACAGTTTAATTTCACTCTTACAACTTATCTTTATCTATAGGGCAAAATTTGTACCATTTTTTTTTCGTACCTACTATTATTTGTTGATTAATGATGTCACTGGTACCACCTGTTAAACAGTTTGTGAGTTAGGAAATATTCAACGTCAGCGAGCTTTAACTATATTTCTGTTTAATGAGCCGTCTAGTTCACTACAGGGTTGTCTTTCTTTCTACTAATGTTGCAAGGTCTTACGTAGTTGTACTGAATTCTGTTCAATTCTACCAAAAATAAATATAAATTGGATAGAGTAATTTTTCTTACTTTATTCTACAATAAAATGTTTGTTGTGTTTTATTCATTTAGTACTACATTAGTATTCTTGAGTTGTACTGATCAACTTGTCTTTTTCTGGTTAAAAAACTTACCTTGGCAGATCCAATTGTACCTAATTATTTATATACTTGTATTGGATAATTACAGGTAATTTGGTTAATTTCATTAAAACTGTTTTTTTAACAATGCTTTCATTTGCTCTCTAGGAGGAACGCCATTTTTCTCGACCCATTTAGTCTTAATGAATCCATGAAGAGGAAAACAACTTGTGTCCGACATAATTGACTCCATTGGATGGGATTTTCAGCCAATTGCGTTGAGAAAAGTTACTCCTTTGGTTTAATTTGTTTCTAACCTTACCTTGTCTCTTTACTGAGATTATTTTTGAAGATTATTGAGTAACTACTTCTTCTCTGACGGATTTATTTAATAAATAAGTATACACGTGGTGCAACCTTTTTCTTTGTTTATAGTTCATTTTTTAAATTTAGTTACCCCGTTGTGCATTTTAGGTTTCGTTGAGACGTATGCTATAACATGAGGGTCCTCAAAACTCTGTAGAGGCTCTTTTTTTGACCGAAACTCTTTAATTTTCCCGAACAACTTGTGAATCTTAAGATAATATCTCATTTTATTTCGTAAAAATTGTTATGTAGCTACCTGTTGATATTAATTATTTTAGTTATATTTGCCTATAATTTTCATTTTAAATGGAGTATCTTTCCCTCTAGGTGTATATGCTTATCTCTGGAATCAGTATATCATGAAGTAACTGAACTAATTCTTTGTTGTAAAATTTATGTGGTAAATTTGCTTATTTTTAATGTCAGCCGAAACTCTTTGTCTCTTATAAGTAAGAAATGTCAATTAATTTAAAGTTAAATAGCAATTTTTTACCAGATCAAATTTTTGGCTTCATATTGAGAGCCTATAATAGTATAATATTAAGTAAAATTAAAATGATTTTATGCTATATTACATGCATATTTCACAGAAGGATTTGTGCATTTTGGTAAAAAAAATTTGCTATTCATAATTGGATAAAGTAGTATATAGATTTATCTTCTTTTTATGTAAGTTTATTTCAATCTAATAATATAATACTTTTGGTCACAGGTTATGTAATTAATAATTAGTTTTATTTGACAAAAATTCATTTGTTTGCCTTATGTTTTCATTTTTGACATTTACTAAGCACACAATTAGTATTTATGTGTTCTTTTTACATTAAATTTATATTTTGAGTAACGATTTAGTATAATTTCTATTATGTTATGGAAGGGGAGAAGATAATAATAACAGTTAATATTTTAATATTCTAATTTATTCGATTTTTTCAAGATTTTGAATGTAATTCAAACTAGCTTTTAGCTTCACGGTACACTATAAACCATATTACTGTTTTAGACGTTTTATTTTTATTTTAGGGTTCTTTCTTTCTCTATCTCTTTTTGATGTTTATTTTTTATCCTTAAGGGAGTTTACTTTCTCGATACACCTTTTTTCAGTTTTTTGGCATTAGTTTACATTTTGAACTCCTCACCGGAGTTATTATATCATGGATCCCCTTCTCTGATTACCGGAGTGGTGATTTGAGTCCCTTATGATACACTGAAGCTCTGCTTCTGTAGACTTAAATTACATCTAGGGATCAGGTAAGATTTTATCGAAAAAATTTCCAACTGTTAGTCATTAACCGTTAACTAAGTCCTCCAACGACTTTTAATATATATTCGGTTTACCAATCCCTTGGCACTTCATTAATGGCTTCTAATTAAATAAAAATTTATTACCTAAGAATTGTGATTAATGGTTAATAGTTTTTAGTTCGGAATTTATGATCTATGACTAATAATTAAATAGGTTGAAGTTAACTGAGCTTTAATTTTAAATAGGATAGACTTGCGAAAAAGCGTGATCACGATTTGGAATATTTAGATTTATAAAAAGTCTTATTTTCCTAGGGTACAAATACCTTATTCCTTCAGATGTAAAGGTGATGCCTTTCAGAAACTTAAGTCTTCACAAAACAGTGTCATGTATTCGCATAGCAGATGTTTCACTGTTTTGGTTACACGGTTGCGGAACTAGTCCTCAGTTTTGCCCATCTTTTTGATATGGTATCACAAAAGGCAGTATCTTGTAAGGAGATGCAACTGTTTGCGAAATCTAGAAGCATTTTTCTTTCCTTGGCGATACGTTCATAAATTTCTTTGCTTGTCTGAGACCTGGCTTACTGTTTCATCTTAATTTTATCTAATTTTGTTCCTATATATTTGATATTTCACATAAAGGTTCCTCGTCGAGAAAAGGAGTTTCTTCATTTGCTTTGTTTCCCTTGTACTCTAGCACCCACATCAGAATTAACCTGTTGTTTCTTGTCAATTACTTTAGGGCTTGCCTACACTCCCAAGTCAATTTGGGTGTTTAGCTTGAGAGCCTTTAGCCCTGCTTGGCTAACTGACAAACCGTTTATTTTTGTCTTCTTAAAGTTTCTATTTAGGTATTCGTTGGCATAGATTTGAGATGCATGCATTTCTGTTGGAAGATGGTAGGAGCGTTTAGCAAATGATTCTCTTACCATAATATTAACCATGTAGAGGGCGGCAGGTAAAATAAGTTCTTCTGCCATGGCGTAAAGTTTTTTTGCACTTCGTCACCCCCTAAGCCACCTTGAAAGATGCTAACAGTGCGCTGTTAGTTACTGAAGCTTGTTGAGTGAATTATTTTTGTAAATTTCGCAACTTTCTATTAACAAATTCGCGCTACACACTGCGGTCTTTGTTCATTATTCACTTCTACTGAAGTAAAGCCAAAATCCAAATAGCTATCATTGTATTGGCGATATTTTCGCCTTCTTTCCCATCACCGCCTTCATCACTCACACTTAAACTATCGACTTGCTTATTTAATATAAATCTTTCCATTTTGTGACTAACTGAAGAATCTGGTACTCCCAATCCAAACTCCTCTCTTTCATCCTGGATCCATCATTAAACCATATCAGTGAATCCTTCTCTAGTTGTGATATTCCCTCTCCGTTCTCCCGGTAACAGTCAGTTACAACTTATAATTCACGTCAAATTTATAGCTTATAGACATGCAGTCTATCGGATTTAAGATGGATTATGTTGGAATTATATTCAAAATCTTCATATGCTCAACAAAGTTTCTAGGTGGAAAGTTGTCTGTTGGGGATAGCTTAAAGCCATTTCTTGCCGCTGCCCTCATCCCAGATAAATACAATTGAAGAAGCATTGTCTCTATTGCCACTGTGAAGCATGACAGCACAGCTACCATAACTCCTACGTAGGCTAGTCTCTGTACTTTTGGAGCTTCCTTTGAGCTGCTGCTTGCTTCGCCACCATACTAAAGGGGAATAGGTGACAATATATTTAATGTTCTTTCAAAAGACAGAATCGACTAGCAGCCATAGAAGTAAGATCTTTTAGTTAGCCAGTTTTGTTTTGCTTATAATATTGTCAAAACTTGTATCATATATGTCAACAAATAAACCATCATATCAGGTGTTGGCAATTAATTTCAAGTGGAGTACGGATGATTAAAATGTTTCAAGCGAGAGTCCAGAAAAGAAAATTAAAAGCATATTTATTTTTTTAAAAATAGAATCGTAAGATGTATCACATTATGCATATTGTACGAATAAAATAAGTGGATAGACGTAGACGGTCCAGTTTTATATCCTTTGCTGTCCTCATCCGGACCGCGGTCCACCAATTGCCAATTATATATTAAAATTAAGAACAAAAACCTATATATATATATATATATATATATATATATATATATATATATATATATATATATATATATGTATAATTGCCAACCCCTGATATAATTATTACATTTATCAGTTTATATCTGTTATTGTCAACTTAGACCAGTTTAAAAATTAAATCATTTTAGTGAATATCTTTTTGGTAAATCTGGCTGCAAATATTTAAGAATTCATTCTAAAGGAATAAATAAAATCATATCAAATAGGAAATTTTATTTTGAATTCTCAACGAACTATGGACTTTTTTTTGACGAAATGGTGAATGCAAACTTAATATCGATCTTATTTGGTCGATTATAAAAAGCACTTATTTATCAAATTTAATTTAACGTATACTTGGTCGTAAATAATATG
This sequence comes from Diaprepes abbreviatus, assembly GCA_034092305.1. Taxonomy (NCBI): domain Eukaryota; kingdom Metazoa; phylum Arthropoda; class Insecta; order Coleoptera; family Curculionidae; genus Diaprepes; species Diaprepes abbreviatus. The sequence continues at coordinate 3,199,237 of JASJET010000026.1, forward strand.
CAACGAAAGAAAGTCAAAGTTTCAAATCTTCATTGTGTTTATTCATAACTATAATTCAAATAAACATGACCTTTAGTAACAATGGTACTTTGTCAAATATCGGATTGGCAATGACGACGTAGCGGTGCTACAAGAGATGCCATTGACTAAAATGTGGTTATCGGACTTGCATTGTCTTTATTTTGGTTATTTTTACCACGTTCTGATTAGGAAGTTACGAGCTTATATAGGGACTGTGTCCATTGAAGCGCAAAGTTTCGCTTCACTGTACACACCTCAATGATTTGATGTTAATAAGTAGCGGTTGCCAAAGATTAGGTATCTAAACAATCGGTTTACTGAAAATTCCATTATCATTTTCAATGTAAGCTGCTTCTAAAATTTTGTTTTTTTCATGTTGGGTCCCATATATATTGCCGCAGCCTCAGACCATTTGATATAGTGTTGTTTATCTCAGGCGTGCTCTGCAATACCTGATCTCAACATTTTCCCCTTTTTGTGTATGAGTTTTATGTTCCTTAATTCTAACTTCTAGTGGTCATTTGGCTTCTCCAATATACATTTCACCACACTCACATGGAACTTTGTAAACACATTATTTCTTATCGGTAGTTTCTGATTTCGTTTTTGTTAAATGAGCTCTAAGTGTATTTCCTTCCTTTAATGTACGAAATTGTGAAGAAGAGATGTGTTTCTGGCTGTCCAGTGGTCGTTGTCCTAAAGTTATTTATAACATTATAAATTAATTTTTAAGGATAACCATTCTGTTGTAAATCGGATTTAATGTTTGCTACCTACTTTTCCAGTGAAACGGCATTATTGCATATAGATATAGCGCGATTATAAAGGTTTCGTATAATTCCCCGTTTTATTACAACAACTATGGTTAAGATATTGGCCAGTATGTGTTGACTTCCTGTATACTGAAGTTTTAATAGTTTTGTTTTAACGATTCACCATGACATCTAGGAAGGCCAATTGATCATTTCTCCCTTTTCCATGGTAAACTTAATTGTAGGTCGAATGTTGTTTAGATGTTTCAAGAAATCGACATAACTCAACTTGACAAATCCAGGCAAGGCTGAGTTGTACTTTTCATAAAAAAGAGAAAAAATGGGGGGACTACCCACAATTATGCTGTGAAGAAGTGTTCTTCAATACAAGGGAACTTTTAAAAAACTTGGAAATAATTCTGGACTCACGACTGAGCTGAAATGATCATATTAAGACTCGATCCGAGAGGGCTATATGTGCTTTCTGAGCTTGTGTGTGAGATTTTTGGTGCACATGGAAGCTGGCATCGGAAGTGATATACTAGATATAGACCTTGGTCATTTGTCGTATGACTATCTACGCAGCTATTATATGGTGGCTTAGTACAGTTTAGGTCAAACATCGTCTTCAGCTTGACAAGTTCAAAGAATGGTTTGTGTAGGAATAATGAGTGTGTTAATAACTGTTCCCACTAGGATGCTGGAGGTTATTCCTCTTCTCCACTTATTCACACAAAATAAGGCTTTAAGGGCAGTTTGCCGGTTAGCGTTATGAAAAGATGAGCATCTCTCCCTGTGCAAACAGACTACATAGGGCCAGTTTTGGAGCCTAACTACTTTCTTGAGATATTTTTACCAAAAAGAGACAATTGGGACAACTCTTCCCAGAAATAAATCCTGGTGGTTTACAACCGAATCTCGATAGAATGAAGGAGCCGGAGCTGGAATGTGTGAGCTGGAGTGTGCAGTAAAAGCAATGGACCCAAGAGAATTTTACTCTCTGAGACAGCACGCAACGGTCTTTCAAGCGGAAATTTATGCTACTCTCCAATGTGATCAGATATTTGACAACCTAACAAAGAACGGCTCATGTAGATTCCGGGTCAATCGGATATATATTGAAAAAAGGAAAAGGACCGTGAAAGATGGGATCTGCGGCTGCACCATACAGCCCCCAACCATTTTGCCTACTCCAATTACAAGAGAACTGAAACTGTTGCTGGAAAGCAAATTTATTAAATGCTAGAGGGAAGCCCCTGAATGAGATGTGCTAAGGAACATATAATTAGATCCTGTGCTCGTCTTGCTAGGGAGCTTCTTTGACTTAAGAGACAAGAAGTGCAGATCATGGTAGGTTTATTGAAGGAAAATTGTCACTTAGGAGGCTATTTTCATAGAATTGGCGTAGCGGCTCACACGATATGCAGATGGTGCCTAGAGGGGGATAAAACTGTCGACTCAGTTTTCATAGAGTGCCGTGATTCAATGAACTGAGAGCAGAAGCAGTCAGGCAAGATCAGGTAACGAGGCTGCTTGGATTCATAAAGGCGATCAATCCCGAATGACCTGCAGTCATGGTGGGATGTAATGGGCCCAGCAGTGCTTCAGAATCTATGATCATGTATCACCACTCTTATTCATACATGCATTCATTCATATTATAGTTTAAAATAAGTTTGGCAAAAATAGGTACTCTTTTGCAACCTCGAAAACATTGCACGTTATCTACATATCATGATTAGTTCCTACTTCAAACTAAAATTAAAAAATTATTTTATAAAAAATTGGACTACGTTCAGATATATATTTAAATCTAATTAAGAAGATACAAGCGCTTTCATTTCAATATATATGATCCGACAGCTAGATATCATCTAAAATATTTAAAAAACTTATAAATTATAAACATTAATTAATATGTACACACCTATCGAAAGATTCCATATATTTTTGAAATTTTGATATTACGCTTAAGTGATGATAATATTTTTAAATAAAACAACTGGTGTCTTTTTGAATTTTTTGATTTTTAAGTAAATTCTTTACAATTTCCTACATCTATACCTTTGCCTTTGTTAAGATAAAAGTAAATACAAATAAATAATTTTCTACACAAAAACATATTACTATTAAAATTTAATAATTTTATAACTAATAAAGTAAAACACTTGGAATTTTAGAAGCTTTGAGAAATTATACGTTTTTGATAAACTTACATAAGTCATACGTTTCAAATGGAAACTGTGTACTTACTCAATACAAGGGCAATAAATCAACTAACAAAAAAAATCTTAATTTGAGCATTTTGTTTACTTTGCATAAACATAAGATTCCACCGAAAATTCAGTAGTTGTTTAACACTATTTTGCTAGAAATTTTAAACAGTAATATAAATAAAACTAGGCATTCAAAAATAAATTAAAATAATTTTTATTTAAAATGACGAAATATACATAGTCAAGATTTTAATTAGTACCTTGCATGAACTGTTCTCCATTAAATCTTAAATAATCCTAAACTGTTTTTGTTGGTTGCAAAAATCACTAAAAATCCATGATAAATCGCATAAGGATTGAATTTTACTCAACATGTCTTATGAACAGGTTTTCGAGGCCGCTGCTTAGTATTCTCGAATCAAATTACCGAATGTCAAAATAGCTGATCCAATATCGCAGCTCTAATATAATTTAAATGTTGAAAAATATATTTCGAGTGTTACCAAATTGAAAATTTCAAGTGATATTATTTTGATCATAAAATACTTTAAGTTCAAACCGAAACGTACCATTCTAATCTCGTTTTTGATTTACAAATATAGTATAAAAAAGCTTGTCTTTTTTCAAGTAAAATATATCTTTAATAGAATGAAGATGCTAATATTTTAGCTAAAATTTTAAAATCTTTTATTGAAATACGGCACCTTTACATTGAAAATAAAATTGCACACCAAAAACGACGGAACAATTTTTTAAGTCAACAATAGAACTTACAGGGATAATTTCTAACATTTTTAAAATCTTTGTTTGAGTTACCACTAAGAAACTTCGAATTAAAAGCTGGCAAAACTGGTTATCCACAGAGGTTGAATAATATTTTTATAGGCTAAAAACTTGGAGCGAGTGAAAGAATAAAATAGTTTCGCTATGGAGGGTTTTAATAATTGCCTAATACGAGCCTCAGGTTAGAATTTAGGAATACAAGATTACGAATCCAATATGGTTGACATCTAACCAACAATCACATACTACAAGAAAAAAGGATCAAAGTTTCTCGTTGGAACACATAACCTCAAAATTAAGATTTTTCTTCAGAAAATGAAAAATCTAGCAAAAAATTTAATTTTTCTAGAATCCACAGTACGGAGTTTCCGTTAATTTCAGTGACCTTACGGACATTTAATAATCTGGCTCCAAAATATTGATCAATGGTACCGATTTACCCTCAATTTTAGCGAATTTTGACCGTTCCTGGCTCCATAGTGAATCCACCATTTTGATATTCAATAATTTGATTCCAAAATACTTCTCAGAGGCCTCAAAAAATCAATAGTAAGCTATGTTGAGAGAAATTCAGTACTTGATTAATCAATAGTATGGATTTCTTTAAATTTCAGATATTTTTTATTCTTCCGGATGCCAAATTAGATTCACTATTCTGATGTTCGATAATTTGATTCTAGAGTACGAATCAGCAGTCTTTGAATCTGGCCGTTTTCGACGCTTGTAAGAGAAATATTGAATCTGTCGTCTTGAATTTCGCAAATAAACTATGCTAACTTCAGTAGTATATCCGATTAAATTGATCCCCAGATTGTTCTTTTACAACCATTCTTTAGCAAATAAATGCTCTTTTAGTGATTTCTATCTACCATATTGGGTCACTACTTTGAATTTTCTAAAGGAATCACTCGCTATTTAAAAAAGGAATTCTTAAAAAATCTCGTTTGTTCAAATCTGTTGAGTTTTGGGCAGAGCTCTGTTCTATTTGATGTCATTTATTCCATATATATATATATATATATATATATATATATATATATATATATATATATATATATATATATATATATATATATATATTGTAACGAACTTTATAGTGTTATACATTTCATAGTATTATTTTGTGTTCATAGTTTGTAGGATTTTAGGTTTATTATCTACGATTTCATAATTTTTTATAGTTAATTTTACCTTTGTTAATTTCCTTAGGAGACGTCTATGAAAGAAGGTCTGGAACTTTTCAAAAATTCTAATTCCTTATTTTCAACATGGAATGCCAATGACAGAAGGTCTAGAAATCGCCGTACTATTCTTTTTTCTTATTTTTATTCCACCCTGTAGTATGAAAATCCATCTAAAAAGATTCGTTATCTTCTGGTGGCGACCAAGAGGGTATGTAAAGTTTCCAGATCGGTTTCCGTGGACAGTATAGTTTGAGAGCTCCTCGATGCAACTTGAATTATTTTGACAAGTTGTCAAAGTTGTGACAATAAAAAGATTTTGAAATAATAGAGTGTGTTCAGTAATACAGTGTGTTCAAAAATCGGCCGTCCGGAACAATATATATATATATATATATATATATATATATATATATATATATATATATATATATATATATATGTATATGTTGTATTTTAGTAATACAGTGTGTTCAAAAATCGGCCGTCCGGAACAATATATATATATATATATATATATATATATATATATATATATATATATATATATATATATGTTGTATTTTAGGTTTTCATGGATGGTGGAATGTACACTGGTGTTTATCTGGTTTTCAATCCGTTCGTCCGTAGCACATCTTATGGTTTGAATTTAAGCATGGTTCCTTTAAAAAATCGTAAAAACTGTGTTCAAGAAGGGAATTTTTTACATTTCTTCTATAAAAGTGAGTAGCAATACTGCTTTTGATTTTGGACTTTTCTTTCTACAGTTCCGCTACTCATCTCATAGCGATTATATTCTGTAGGTTTGTCCAATGGAGCTCTATTATCAGGTCTGCTGCTGGTGTTTATCAAGATATTCGATTTGAGGAGTTCGGCGGCCGAGATGAAAGTGCACGCAAACTGCTATGTCAGAATTTGTTCTTTATTTTGGATATTCGGCCACACAAGTACAGTTTACTAACAATATTAGTCAGTATATATGTGTATAAAGATACTAAATGAAGACATATAAAATCTAATAATATTTACAACAAACGTATCGAACAGGTTGGGAAGTTTAAATACCTGGGAGCACATATAACAAGTAACAGGGCAGTAACGGAAGAAGTACGCACACAAGCCAACAAAGCGGCCATGATATCAGGCCAACTAAGAGACATAATCTGGAACAATAAACATATGACGGTTGAGAGCAAAGCAAGAATTTACAAGGTCTGTGTAAGACCGATACTGACCTACGGCGCAGAAACAAGAAATGAAACAACAAAGACAAAACAACTTATGAGAACCACAGAAGTGAAGACGCTGAGAATGATCACGGGAACCAGTTTAAGAGATAGAATAAGAAACGCAAAAATACACGAGGACAGCGGAGTGGGGGATGTTGTGAAGTGGGTTCGAAATGGTCGTAGGCAGTGGAGAGATCACGTGGAACGAATGGACGATGATAGACTAGCAAAAACCGTGATGAGAGAGAAAACAAATACCAAACGGCCGCCTGGATGGCCCCCGAAAAGATGGAGAGACAGCTGGATTTCGACGTCAAACGAGGATCGATGAGGCATTGTGTAGATAACAGAACTTGGTTCTACCTAGAAGAAGAAGAAGAAGATTCGCTATGGTGAGATATAAAATATAAATTCATATAAGTTTATAATTTTGCAGCTTTTAGTATATTTTTTTTTTCTTTTGGATACCCCATATTGTTGGTAAAGGAGGAGATTACTAACAATTTTCTTATATCAGACATATTAGCACACATTGTATATAATAAATGAATGAATGAATTATTAAATCCACACATATGTACGATTACAATTCACAATTCAGTTACAGTGATATATAAGTTCCTCATATTGTAACTATCAGTTTTTAAAATATGTTATTTCTAATTTAGTTAGAATAAGTGGAATTGTATTTATTTTGTGCAAGATACTTTACCAAGCACACAAACTAGTCACTACATTACAGTAGTGGCTTCTACTTTTTTATTTTATCAAATACTGTAGAAGTTTCTTAAAGAAGTAATGTGCGTAAGACAAAATATTGGAAAGGTAATTTTATACTGATGTTCCTTGTTTATAATGTAAAAAATAATAATTAATTCGAAGATGCATAACATAATATAGTAAGACATTAGAAAATTAATTTTATTTGAAATATGATGAAATAAAACCAGATACTAGATTGTATTAAAACTGAAATAGATCCTGCTGAACTGGCGACGAGATCATCGACCTTAGCCCTGAGTATCCTGAAGTTAGTTTCATTTGGATTTAGTTTTGATGGTAGGAATACTGGAAGTTTATCGGAAATAACCCATAGGTTTCTATCTGTGTCAATCTAAAATAGAAGGAATATTTTATTATTAGCAATAGCAATGGTGACAAATTACTACTTAAATAAACAGTTTGCATATTTCAATATATATATATATATATATATATATATATATATATATATATATATATATATATATATATATGCCAAAAGAGGATACACTTGCGGTATATTGTATCCACTTGCAGTAAGTTGATGTCCATCTCTACGAGATTAAATATTCAGATTGCGTGGAATACTGGGAGATGGCCCTGGTTGTATTGGATTTGATATATATATATATATATATATATATATATATATATATATATATATATATATATATATATATATATATATATATATATATATATATATATATATATATATATATATATATATATGATTAAATATTCAGATTGTGTGGAATGCTGGGAGATGGCGCTGCTTGTATTGGATTTCACATTTTGTCTAATAAAATTTGCTTAAAGGGTTTACTTCTCCGATGTTGAGATGCGATTTGCCTATTCTGTGCTGACTAGAACCAATAAGTTCAAAACCGTTCTACAGATAATGGTTCACTACCATGGGAAAGGCTTCCACCCATTCCTGGTATTCTTGCAATCTGAGATAGTGTTTTGTCTCTAACCGTGTTAGAACAGAGTACGTCTGTACTTATAGTATGAGGTTTTTGTAGTTGGTTTTGAATTAAAACAGTTTTCTTACATAACTGTAAAATATGAAGTTATCTAATACAATAGTTCGCTCAGGCCATTCGGAATCTTTAACTAGGAAAAGGAAAATACCTAATTTGTAATACTAGAATGTTTTCTTCTTTCCAATTTTAATCTTTTAATTATTATTATCGGCGTGATCGTGGTATTTTTTTACTATACTAGGGGGTCACGAAAATTGGACCCTTTAGCTTCAAAGATACCGCTAAAGCTGTAAGATGAAATATTCTGTGGTAAAAGTAACCAATGCCGTAAAATGAATTTGCATAATGAGTTGAGATTGAGCTGGGTGTATAAGAAGAATTCTAAACAACCGATGTACATAGAGAATTGTTGAATGAAGACCAAGGACACATAAGTGATTAAAAGGCACACGTCAAATCAGATAGACCGGTGATGTTAAACGAATAAATGGACATAAATGAATGCAAAAACCAAACAACAGAAATTAAAGGATAGATGTAAAGGATGCCTACATAAGACGATGGTTGATATAAGCTGTTTATGTTAAATGAATGTTTATATTTTCGTTCAAAAGCAAACTTGTTTGTACATTTTTTCTGGTTGAAATCCTAGAATTACTAAGTCATAAAAAATTTTACATATCAACATTTAAATAATTAAGATCTATATTTAATTATTAGTAACTAGCTACAATACGAAAAAATAAAACCCCATAAAAAAGATTTTAGTAGTATTATTTTTAGAAGCTTACCTTAAGATCTGTAACAAAAATTAAGGTTTCATGATCCTGAGCAACTAAATGAAAATGATCGGGATTAAGCCCTTCTGTAGTATTCCAGTACCCTATTCCATCTTGTTCAGGCTCACTGCTGATCAACGTATTGGTAATTTCATCAAATACCGCAGTTAAAGAAGACGTGTTTATTCCTCTATATCCCTCATGCTAGAAATAATTTTCAAAACTTTTCATTTAACAATAAAATTTTTCTAATTAGTGGAAAGATTTTCACATTGTCAGTAAAGCAAATGTTTATTATTTGCTATAAGAGTAATTAGGTATTTAATTTGAAAGCATATTCTAATTATGTGAGTATCAAAATATATTGTTATATTGAAATAATAAGAAATTCAACTCACCTTCCATAAATAGTAGTCATTTTTGGAGGCTAATGATTGATTTTTTAAAGTTCGAGTATTTACTGAGAATTCATGGTAACTGACGAACGGGTGGAAGTATAGTGTACGATAACTGAAAACAACAAAGGTCATTAAATAGTAAGACTTAAAACCTTCTCCTCTTTTTGGCTGAGAAGATTTTATTTTTAAATTTGAGATTATTTTTATGGTTTGTAGTGCAAAATAACAGTAAGGGTGATATTTGGTTAAATAAGCATTTATAAACTTTTTGCTTTGAAAATTAGAAATCCATGTAATGTTACTAGTTAATTAAAATTCCTAACTGTGAAATTAAACCTGATCTTAATTTAACACTTTTTAATCAGTTAAAATCGAACCAAGAGAGCCACATGTGCTATCTGGGCTTGTAAACAAGCTTTTGGGTGAACATGGAGGCTGACACCTAAAGTGCTATTTTGGATATTCACTATAGTGATCCGCCCCATGATAACGTACGCTGCTATTGTATAGTGGCGTAGTACAACAAAGGGCAAACACAATCTTCAATGACAAATTTCAAAGGATTGGCTCTTGAAGTCCTAATGAACATGTTTCTTCTTCACTTATATATATAGAGAACGAGGGCCTGAAGACTGTTGATCGTCTCAGTTGCCTAGGGCATCTTGGAATTGGAATGAATGGTTAATCAGATGTCTGGGAAAGGGCGGTGGAGAAGTGTTCGCCACTCTCAATGCAGACAAATTACATGACGCCGCTTTTAAAACCCAACCTCTCTCTGGATATATTTCTGCCAAGTAGAGAGGATTGAGAGGGAGAGTAAAATCTTCCGAGAAATGGATCCTGGTGGTATACTGATAGATCTCGACAAGATGAAAGGGGGGAGCCGGAGTGCTCCGCAGGAGCACTGGAGTCAGAGAGTACTCTCTCGGATAACGTGCGCCAATCTTCACAGCGGAAATTTATGCTCTTCCGCAGTGTTTTTATCTCTATAAAAGGGATATAGATATGAATAGAGTAATAAATATATACTCAGTAAGGCTGCAACATTGGTACTGAAGTCCAATATCGTAACTTTGCGACTGGTGTCTGAGTGCAAGGACATACTGAATGGTGTGACCAGGGACGGTTGCACAGTCAGACTCGTGTGGGTCCCGGACTATTCGGGCATAGGCGGGAATGAGGAAGTAGACTATCTGGCAAAGTTGGATTCGGTAACTAAACCATATGGACCCCAATCAATTCTACTTGTCCCAATTGCCATTGACCAAAGGAAATTAAAACCGTTGCTGAAAAGCAAATTTAACATATTACTGGACGTAGCGCACGGAGTACTAAGAACATTGTCACCTAAGGGGCCATCTTCATAAAATCGGTGTCGAAGACGACCCGACGTGCAGATAATGTTTGGAGGAGGATGAACCTGAGATATTTTGGAGATACAATTTTGTTACCGGAAGAAGTTAGGCCAGTTCAACTAACGAGGCTACTTGAAATCATAGAGGCAATCAGCCTCGAATGACCTGCAGCTATGGTAGGATGTAAAGGGTCCAATAAAGCCTAGGCATCGGTGATCTAGTATCACCACCCTCGTTTTCATTCATTTATTCAATCGGTTAAACTGTTAGAACCCGATTCACTAAAAAAGTTTAAATTTTAGGCCTGATTTAATTGCCTTGCAAGTAATAAATTTCAGTTTTATTTTGCTTATAATTTTGTCACTACTTTGGTTAATATAAAACAACAAAACACATAACACAATAAATTTATATACAAGAAAATTAACGCTAAAGATTTAATGGGAATAAATTAAATTAAAGCGATAAATGGAATGGAATTAGTAAGAAAAACTCCGAAAATCAATTAAAATAATCAATTATTAAGATTTGATAATAAAAGAAAGCGTTTGTATTTGTAAGATTCAAAACTAGTTTGATTTATGTCTCTCTTGTAAATTTATGGTCTTTATCGTCACCTTAAATTAATTTGTCCAGGTGAGTAATGTGATAGGACACAGAAAATGCTTTTCTGACAGAATATGAAAGTTGGCTGGTAAAAGTTTAAATCCTAGAAAATCGATATAAACGTAAATAAAACCACAATTAGTGAGCAGGAGAAAGTAATCGCAAAATATCTGTGAATATCTACAGTTGGATATATAATTCGATTCAAATTACAGTATAAAAGACCTAAAATACTTTACCAGCAAAGGGTAATATTCATTGTCAGACCCCTAGCAAGAAAATAAATAGGTCCAGATTAAGGAAAATAAAATTTAATGGTTAAAATAGATATGGGGAAAGAAAATAAAATAAAAATGATCGGAACAAGAGAAAGATGGAAGAAATGGTTGAGGAAGTTATAAAAATTTTAAATACACTGGAAAACATCAATAATAAAATAAAAAATAAGTTTTATAATATTCATAATTAAAAAGAACTAAATGAACTGAAGGATACAAACACTAAATTAAGAACTGAGAAATAACGCCTGCTGGGTAAAATGAATTAATTGGAGAGAGGGGGTGAGGAGAAAGAAAATAGTAATAATACAAAAAAATTTCAAGGCCAAATTAATAAAATTAATATAAAGATAAACATAATAGAAGACACATCTGAAATTAGAAGAATCGAAGAAAAAACAAAAATAAAAATAGGTCTTTTTTGATAAAATTAAAACCATAGAGTAAAAAATTGTAAATCATAATTGAAAAAAGAAAACTTAGAGGAACAATCTTATACATTAATGATGATTATCCCAAAGAGAGCCATCGGGAAAAAAATAACTAACACAGTATTTGAAGGACGATACGATTATCAAAAAGATAACGATCTCGATAATGAAGATGGAAATCCTGGTTTCCCATCGAACAACATAAATCGCAAATAAGGGCGATAAAAATAATATATTTAAGGAAAAACGCAAGCATCACCAGATATAACAGCGCTAGAGACTTGAAAAACAACAAAAATTAACAACAGCGAAGATAGAAGATAGACAGCTGAGTTAGTGTGAGTAAGTAAAATAATAGAATCGAGAAAATATACATGGGAATGAGAGACAGACCAAGGAGAAACTGGTTAAATAAGGAAAAAAGGGTGTTGCACGGGTAGAGAGAACTTAATAAAGAAACAGAAGAAATGGAGTAAGAGGATCAAGGAATTGTAGAACAAAATCCGATGTTCTAAAAGCATAAGTGCTATGTCAAAAAAGAAGGAAAAGATTTGTTTAAAAGTTAGATTATGTCAATGAGTTAGGCCGTTGTTTTAAAAATGTACATAAAATTGGGACAGCGCTTGTGAGAATTAACTATTTTTTGTTAAAACCTCTATTGATAAACTTACCCATCAGTGTCGTTAGGCCCAAGAGCTGATCCAAAAATACCATCTTTCCATTGGAAGTTCACACCTCCGATGTAAAAGTTTCCGAGAAGTGGTTCAAAGCTAAAGAAGTTGTGTGTAAATCTCCAAGAATCATTTTGAAATAAAGAATATACTACTAATCCGTGGCCAGTTGGATCAGTCAAATAGGCGTAGGCATCATGGCATCTGTCCTTGTTAACATCAACAACCTATAAAAGTATTGTTGTAAACTTAATAATATATTTACTTTTTTCTTCATTGTGTCAGTGCAATAGGAACAAAAATAAATAAGTTAAATTTTAATTATTATATATAAAAATTAATTATATTTTAACCCCGTTTTCGTATTTAACTGTAATTCTGAAAATGGTGTAAGGAATGAATTAACCGAAACGTTAAATATCATAGGAAATATTTTTATTCAACTTTATAATTTTAGTTTATGTTCATAGTTTCATAGATTTAACTGTAGAGTTTTAAGTTTACTTTCTGTGACACAATAATCGATTTAATTAATTTTACACTTGATATTCCTTCTATAAGACAATTATGAAAATGGTTTAGACTTTGCAATGATTTTCGAATTAATAATCAGTAAAATGAAATTGTAGGCTGATCTCATATTAGAACAGTCATTACTATGACACATAAGGGTATGTCGACATAAGGCATTTAATTGAGTTATTCTCTACAAGGATATAAGTTACGCCCAATTTGTGTCCACGTTGTTAGGGTATAAGCTCAAATTATTAGTTAATAAGCTTCAGATATTTCGTGCCGTTTCACAAATTTTGTAAAATATTTATTGTATTTATTTTGTTTCCATAAGTTATAACTTGAATACTTTCCCTGTGAAATACTAAAATAAGATATATTAAGAAAGCGTTAAACAAGGTTGTTTTGGTAAGATGGAATGGCGATACTAATAATAGTATACTGTTGTCAAATCAATACATTGTGCGAACAAAAAAATACCTTACTGACAAAAGGAACACATGTACAAATTTATTGGAAACTACATAAAAATAGTATGTAGGAACAGAAGATTTAACAGAAAATTACACATTAGTGACAACGAAGACAACCTTTCCCTAAAAAAAGTTATGTAAAATGGCTATTGATAGCGAAGAAAACGTTTTACTTCAGGTCATAAAAGAAAGCTTACAGAAGATGTAAAAAAAGCACAAAAGGAAATAACAGGCAACAAAGATCGGTGTCAAAAACAAATCGATCAGGAACAAAATGATGATTCATTGGACCACGCTTTTGCTTGTGACAATAAACAGATTCAGAGCCAGGCGTATTTCAAGATAATTCAGAAGACCATCTTGACTATGTTTAATACTGTAAAGTTCCTACTTGTCAAAAAAAAAATAAAATTACGTATATTAGGAATTTTAAATAGTAAGTTTCATTATTCTCCTCGTATGCATTTGCCGCCTGTCTAAATTGTCTGCGATTGCTCTACTCAAATTACATCTCCAAAGAAATTATGCATAAGTTTCCTGGTATTCAACGCGAAATTGTTGAAATACCGCAAATATTTTTTATCGGTGGTAATTTCAAAGAGAACAAAATAAATTTAAAGACTTAAAAAAATAGGTTGCTGCTCAACTTGTAAATTTAGATAAGACATATATAAACTGAAAAGCTAAGAAGCAAATAGCTGCTTAAAAAGTTACCATGTGCGACAGTACTTCTAACGGCAAAATTGGAAAAAATTTCCAGCTTTGAGAGTTGAAAGGCGACAAAAATATTAAATTATTTTTAATGTACTGGCAGTTTATTATTTTAAAGAGAATTCATTGCGTTTTAGATAATAAGAGCAAGCTGTTGAAAAAAAAAACATGATAGAGGCAGATATGCTAATTTAAAAGGTAAGAGTGAACAAATTCGACAACATATATCAGCAAACATCAGAAGATTTCTGAGAATGGAATCACACTGCTGTCCATAAAGGCATCTCCTCTACATTTAGAATTTACTGTCTAAAGAAGATATAATACGCTCGTCAGTGAGTACATTGATATTTTAGGGAGCCACCCACTCTTTCAACGTATACAGAACTCGATATTACATATAAGTTGAGGTTTTTTTTTACACAGGATTAAATCTTAAAGCATACTACTTCAATCTTCAATGTGGTTGCTAACTGAAAACTTCACTATGTGTAATAGAAGTGTATTGACTAAAAAGTGATTGCCGGAGTTGCATTGTCTACTTTTACTTATTTTAACGACGTTTCGGTTAGGTTCTATCTCCAATCGTTATCAAGTATAAACTGAACGTTTTGTTTTAAGACTACAAGCTTATATAGGGACTGTGTCCATTGAAGCCCAGAGTTCTGCATTCACTGTACACACCTCAATGATTTGATGTTAAAAAGTAGTGGTTGCAAAAGATTAGGTATCTCAACACTCGGTTTACTGAAGATTCCAATATTGTTTTTAATGTAAGCTGTTTTTATAAATTTTCTTCTTTTCATGTTGAGTTGCATATATATTGCCGCAGCCTCAGACCATTTTATATGGTGTTGTTTATCTCAGGCGTGTTCTGCAATACCCGATCTCGAAGTTTCCCCTTTTTGAGTATGAGTTTTATGTTCCCTAATTCTAACTTTTAGTGGTCATTTGGTTTCCCCAATATACATTTCACCACACTGACATTGAACAGTAAAACCGAAAGCCTGGTTGAGATATGTCGATGATACCTTCATCGTATGGAAGCGCAATCATCAAGAACTTAATGATTGCTTGAAACCTCTAAATACCATTCGATCTACAATTAAGTTGCCGAATCATTGGAAAAAGAGGTAGCAAATATTAAATTCCATTTACAACAGAATGGTTATCCTTTGAAACCAATTGACGATGTCATAGATAACTTTAGAACAACGATCACTAGACAGCAAGAAACACATTCCCTCTTCACTATTCCGTACATTAAGGGAACTTTAGAGAAAATAAGACGAATTACCAGTAGTTATAATATAAAGACAGCATTTAAATCAGAAAATACACTTAGAGCTCATTTAATAAAAACAAAACCAAAAACTACCGATAAGAAAGAATGTGTTTACAAAGTTCTATGTGAGTGTATATTGGAGAAACCGAACCACCACTAGAAGTAAGAATTAAGGAACATAAAACTCATACACAAAAAGGGGAAACGTTGATATCAGGTATTGCAGAACACGGCTAAGATAAACAACACCATATAAAATGGTCTCAGGCTGCGGCAATCCAACATGAAAAAAAGAATATTTATAGAAGAAGCTTATATTAAAAACAATAATGGAATCTTCAGCAAACCGAGTATTGAGATACCTAATCTTTGACAACTTTGTAACCTCAAATTATTAAAGTGTGTACAGTGAAGCGAAACTTCGCGCTTCAATGGACACAGTCCCTATATAAGCTCGTAGTCTTAAGACAAAACATTCAGTGTATACTTGATGACGATTAGAGATACAACCTAATCGAAACGTCGTAAAAATAAATAAAAATAAAGACAATGCGAGTCCCACAATCACATTTTAGTCAAACATTTTCTACAACCTTCAAACAAAAGAAGAGTACTCTTGCACTCATTCTAGTAAATTTAACTCTTTCCATAGGGTCAGTAATAACACTGGTCAATTGTATAATCCGAAGTTCGATTCTCATTATTATGGTTATCAGTTTTAGTTTAATATACTTACAATGTTTTCAAAAAGAGAATTAGATTTCTGATCTGAATTCTTTAGAGCATATTTATGAATTATTTGATCAGTGTTAAGATCAATGACAGTTACTGTTGCGGCACTGTATACCGTGGTATTTCCAAAATTGGCATCAACACCTGTATCAACAAACCAGAGGCGATCACAGGGATCAACAGCCAATCTACGAATAAAAATGTATTATCAATAATTTATTTTCAATAAGGGGTCGGGTAATTCTAATTTGACTTCGTAAAAAAAAAGAATAAAAATTACCCTTATCATTTTCGTTAAATATTTGTAATTACTACGAATATGTTGGTTTTTCGGTCTTTTCGAAACATGGTTAGATTTACTTGTTTTCTTTTTATGGTTTCTGTCAAAAAAGCACACTATAATGTGCCTCTTTCACAGGTATGCCATGTTTTTTTTTTCTATTGTGATAGATTGTCATCCAGTGACATTGGGATGCGCACCGATCGAAATTTTATTGTAGAAAATTAATGAACCCATATTCAAACACCAGGATTACAAACTAGGTTACAATTTAATTTGAGATACTACGGACGTAAGATATACTCCATGTTGTTTTTTGGTCTTTAGTTTAACGGGATTGTCTTTATTACTTTATGATATAAAATTACATCCCATGTCAATTTTTGAACTATGAAACACAACGGTCTCGGGTTAAGTTCAATGATATGGTATAAAATTGGGTTGTGGTAACACTAAAAAATTTAAACCGATGCTTAGTGTATAATACTTTATTTGAAATTTAATTAAATATTCTATCTAAAGGAGAATTGTTATTATAATATTGATAATTGATTACGGAGTTAACAAGAGTAATGTAGTGAACTCCGATACTTAACTTAAAAACTATATCGTTATTATTATTCTAATTATTAGTTAAAAGCGATAACCTTTCTTTGGAAAATTCATTTCTTACAATTCAATCTCTGAATTATAAATCAGGTGTCAAATCAAATTTTGACAACATGAAAAGTAACAAAATGCACATTCCTTCATTTTCGTTGGTTGCGTGAACATAGTAGAAATAAAAAATTATATTTACCTAAAAGGAGAGACAATAGTTTGTGATGAATAATTATCAAGATCATGGCTGTCCCAGTTAGGATAAGGAGTTAAATTTGGAGATTTTGCTGTTGTTACATTTAAGTCAATATATGTCAAAGATGCGGGTACTCCTGCTTTCCACCTAAAAGGTACAAAAAATTAGTAATTTCATAGCATAATATGATATTTATTCAATTATTAATATGAGCTCTTGTCATAGCGAGTATCAAGTATGTTTTTAACTTAACATCTTGTACCTCTCGTTAATTGAAAATTGATAATAAGATGCAAAGAGTGTATTGAAAATTAATGATTTACTTAATAATAAGATTTAAACTAACTAACATTTAAATAACAATAAGTAAAAAAAATATATAGTTACAATACCTTGGAACAGTAACAAATAACTTGTTTTTCCAAAGAGCCAAACCCAGAGGAAGATTATTTTCTTCAATATATCTGCCTTTAGTCTTTAGTTATGAAACTCTCTTTAAAAGTTTCATTTGGCCAGGCAAAAGATACTTCTTTCCACTCGTATATGACATCTAAATTCACTAAAGCTTTTACGCTAACCAAAAATAATGAAATAACCACTAATGACTTCATGATCACATACGCTCTTTGGATGAATTTTCGTAAACTATCTACCTAAGAACTGAAAAATATCATTATATTGCTTGTTTTATTTGTGCATTTATAGTTTAGATTTATAAGGGTAGATATATCAAGTACTTATGTTATAAGTATTTCATACACTTAAGTACAAACTTGCAAATCATTGCCCATAGATTTTAATTATGGGGACACGTATAAGATAACAAGTTTCGGTCAACGTTTCCAAGTAATGGACAGGGTATTAATAATTTTACCGGTCAAACTTTAGATGGTGCTTCTTCGTTCATTTTGATATTAAATACTCATTCATAACCTTGCTAGGCAAAATGATTTATTGTCGATTTCTCAAGATTAGAATTCTCACTTTGAAAGGTGCAGAACTGCAAAACAAAAACAATACTTGGGAGTATTGCCTCCTCCTTATAACAGTATAAAATTTTGTGGTTCTAGAAATACTCGTTATATTAGAACTTATAGATTATTATAGGACTGTAATCCTTTTATACTTTAATGTTTAGCGACACTAAAAATCTGTTTGATTTTTTGAGCCCAAAATATTTTAGTGATTTTTTTTGGTTAAAACTTTTGTTGAAGAAAATGTTTTGGATTGGTATCGTAATAATTTTTTGTCTTGTTTGTGTATGTGTTGAGTTTCATGACACTAGTTTAAACTAACTGGCCAACCTTTCGTCTTACAATCAACATTCTTTTTAATACATGTAACATTTAAAAAATAAATTAGCTTCATCTAATTAAGTCCATAACATTAACAAAATATGTAATAAATAGCGATTCAGAGATTGCGGGACGACGTGGAAAGATGATGAGATACCAGTACATACTTGTAAAATAAATGAGATCCAGACCTGAACCTCTAGGCTATTTTTTTTATCTCAATTTAAATAAAGTCACATTAACATCTTATTCATCAGTTCCTTTGATGAATAAATTTAACAGGAAAAAAATAAAAATAAAGTAGAGGAAACATCTAAATTATATATTTTGATTACATAGACTTAAAATTTCTAAGGTGGCAATTTCCCGCAGTTGGTTTCTAGAAATTTTAAGGATTTTCACTATAAACTGAAATATTTTTATTTTTGTATCCTTCTCTTCTAGGTGGTTTTTATATTTAAATTTAATTCAGGAAAATTTTTTTTTTCAGCCGAAGACTTAAAGAGTAGTTATTATTTTCATTTTACCAGATTTTTTTATCAACCATTTATATCTTTGTCTGTCAGAGTCTGATTAGTGGCATGTGAATTAGGTATAAATCAACGTGCACCAGGTGCAGGCGCCATTGCAGTAAGAAATTATCAGTCAGATAAAATCCTTCATGAGAATAAGTTTAAGTCTAGTTTAAGAGAAAGTGACCGATTTGTAGCACCTATTTAAGTATTTTAGTTCAGGTTAGTAACATTCAGGACGGTATTTCACAGACCATCCAGCTTTTCCTGATATTAAATGAGGAATTTATACCATTGACTTCAGCAAGGCTAATGCAGTAAGTATTAAGATTGTTTTGTAGCATGGTTTTACAAATTTAGATAATTCTATCCATACTAATTTCCTTTGTATAATCCAGATCGGAATTTAAATAAAATTGGTCAAAAAATATGTCTGAGAATCCGTTCACCTTGACTCCCCGAGCTTTTGGTGAGACATGTCGTCATTTTATTAATATTATTGTCTTCGACTTGTAAAAATTCTAGTTTATTTTTCC
Source organism: Diaprepes abbreviatus (assembly GCA_034092305.1). Taxonomy (NCBI): domain Eukaryota; kingdom Metazoa; phylum Arthropoda; class Insecta; order Coleoptera; family Curculionidae; genus Diaprepes; species Diaprepes abbreviatus. Next base: position 3,218,818 of record JASJET010000026.1, read on the forward strand.
AGTTTTAATTGGACAAAATGATAAGGGGGATATTAAAAGACTTAAAGATTAAAAGAATTTCTTAGAGCAACTTGAGATAAAAAAAAATCCTTAAAAAATTACCCACATCTCACTACCACTGACAAACAAAACTTTCTCTCCCTCATTGAAATAAGAAAAAGTATAACGTTTTTTATTCACAGGTATGTAAAAAATGTTCCACAAGAAATCGGTCTCAGGATCAATACAGTGAAAAGATAATAAGTAGCATTCGTCTTAATTAAAATAATTTGGCTATTTTTACTCACAGTGCAGATAAAGATTGACTTCTCTAGTATTCTAAGTTGATGATTTGAACTTAATTAATATAATTCTTATACACATTTTAAGGAAGTATAAATTTTAAAAATATTTTTTGTTGAAAATAAGGTGTCCAGTATAAGTGGTGATACTCGATCTTCGATGCTTCGACCTGGTTATGTTCATTACATCCCACAACGACCACACGTCAGTCTAGTCAGAGAATGAAACTTTATGACTCCATCAAGATCTCTGTGTGGAAAGAATTTTTTTTTCCTTTCAATGCTCTCTGCTTGGTAAAAGTATCTCAAGAGAGAGGTTTGATTTCAAAACGGGGCTGTGTAGTCTGTTTACATAGGGAGCGATGAACATCTTTCCACAACGCCCCTCCCCCAACTACACGAGTAGCTGCTATGAGATGTCCCAAGCAATCGAGATGATAAACTGCCTTCAGGGCCTCATTTTCTATGAAAAAGTGGAAGGGAGGATTTCATTAGTACCTTCAGAGCTCTAGTTGGGACAGAAACAAAAACTAAAGAACTGTGTACCTCAGTAAAATATACTCCAGATTTAATATTTTAGTTGTGATATTCAATTATTAATTTTAAGATTATTATTTATTTTTCTCTTTATTTATTAGGCTTGTGTACTCTAGGTAGAATATTTTTAAACAGCAAGATAAAGCTAGTGAAATATACCGTAATGATTAAACAAACAAATTAGAACAAAATAGTTTCGGATCCATAGATTAGAAATTAACGAGCCTATTAAAAACACGTTATCTTTGTATTTTTAGGGAATTCAGATATGGCTTGTTTTAATTAATACGATAATTAATTTTAGCGAACATTATTACCAGGCCCGATTAATTTAACTCTGATAAGACGCCGAGAAAAGAAGTTTTCGAAATATTGAGCTTAATTTCAAAATAACATTTCTCATTTAAGTAACGGGGAAAATCTATAGTGTAAAAACATAAACCCTTAAATATATTTCAGTAGGTTCAGAAATCAATAATTTACTTTGTCTTTTCGTGTCTAAAAACCAAAAATAATTTATAATTGAGTAACTGCAAACTTGCATTACCTAACAGATTTAAACCAAAAACCCCCTTGTTTAGTAAAAACACTATCTGATCTGCTTTATACGTTGATGTAAAACCCAATTAGTTGAGAAATTTTCATTTCAGATTAATTATTTTGTATCGAAAACTGGAATAGGTGATATTTTAAACTTTATTTATCTACCAATAATGAAATAAGCACTTTACGGATATTTTGTAAATCCAACCAAGGAAGAAAGTTATTACGAGTAGTAGCCTAGGGAGGTCTCTGGATATTGATTTATTCCTTGTTGAACTATGGCAATTCGCAAAAACTTATTTTGATTAGCAATAACTTTAGTGTAAAAAATATATTGGGCTTAAAATATCTAATTCCTTTTGGTTGCTCCGCTATATTACATGGAATTTTTGTTTTTGAAAAGATCATTAGGTGATTATGGGAATGGTCAAGGTCACTGACAAAACCTTTTTTTATATACAACATGCAACAGGTAGCTAATTTTCAAGATGACATATCCTGTTGACGAGGGAAGACTATTTGACCTTCGATTGATCCTTTGAGGTCATAATAACCTAAAAATCTTTGTATTGTCGCTTTTTAGTAAATATAAACATTTCCGTTATTCTCATTAACGCTATGAAGTATATGTGCTTCTAACATAACGACCACCTCGATCTTGAAAAAAACTTGAAATTTATGGGCGCGGTCATAGCCAAGGTATCTGCGGAAATCTTTTTTTTTTTCATATATAACTTTTTACTTGACTTAATATTACGTAACTTTCGAGTTATCGTTCTGCTTTGCTACTTACCTTCACATAACCTTGAGAAGTAAATTAAGTCTATGAATTATTTGTATATTTAAACCGGGAATTTGCCGTAATTTTCATTGCTGTTATGAAAAATTTCGTCAAAAAATTCAATGATTTGACCTTTAATTTCAAGATCAAATCTCTAATTTAGTAAGTTACTTATTTTCTAAAAAGGTGAAGCAGATCAGTGATACAGAAGTTAAGTGAGATTGAAAGAATCACAGCAATTCAATAAGTTTAATAAAAGCAAAACTTAAATTGAAAGAATAAAACCAAAAATACTAAAGAAAACATATTGAAAGAAAATTATCTCCTATAATACCACTTTTTAAAATTTGTTGGAATGATAATGCACAATTCAAAATTTTTTAGCTAAGATATTAATAAGATTACTGAAATACGATGATAGTAGGTTAATTAAGTACCTATTATATTTTAAACTCAAAAATATTTTGTTACCACTCTAAAGTATTTTTATAATTGCATATTCATGGCATACGTTCTGCCTCGAAAGTGGTTTACCGTCTGTCGATATAAAAAATAAAGAATAACAAGGAAATAAGAAATAATAAATAGAAAGTTGGAGTTTTATGTTAAAAATGGATTAATTATTTTCAATACTTGTAATGCTTTAACGGTTAGGGTATAATCATTTTTCATTCTGAATATTTTCCTATAATTAAATGTTAATTTTTTTTTAACGTTTTGAATGTTAAATGTTTTTGAACATTCAAATCCATTCTAAACATAAAGTTCCAAATTAAAAAAAAAAAAAACATTAAATGAAATTTAAAATTGATCATTTAACTTTTGATTATATACGCCCCATGTTTGTTAGAATTCCAAATATTCTGAAAATAATTTACAGTATGGTAAAATACCACAGAGACAAACGGAACATTGCTTGGCGAAGCATGAAAGTGCTGTTTTAAAATTGAAACACTCTGAGTAGGGTTCGTTTTTTTTATAAATGGGAGCACTCCTATATCACTAGTCAATAAATACAAAAAAAATGCGACTAAATGGGAGCAGTCCTATATCACTAGACAACAAATATAAAAAAATTCGACTGATGTTATAATGGCTGTCCGTGTTTAAGGCATTCTGATTGCGAATTCAACAACGAAAATTTTCCACCACGTATAATATTTATACATAAGTTCAAAACAATAAAAAAATCAAGATATTTTAAGAATAATAATTTATTTACAAAAATACACATGAAAATACATTTAAAGTACGTTTTTTGTTCTGCCTTATCATCATACATTCCTAAAACTTCCTCCTATTTTGCCGGGAGCGCTGGAACTGGAAAACCTTCTCCATGAAGAACCGATTTTATTGCTGAGAGAATATCCGGATATTCAATATTATGTTTGCTCTTTGTTGAAAAACCAGACACTTTTATCATGCAAAAGTAACAGTCTTTAAAATAATTTGTTGGTTCTCGTCAAATCACTAGAACTGCAAAAGGCATAGAGTAGCATTTGTCATTTAACCAGTTACTTAGATTTGCTGTACAGGTTTAGCAACATATGTTAGAAGCCCATTCCTGATCTTGATCTCCAACAATATATCCAAAATACTTAAGATAGGCTACTTTGGTCATTTTGTATCCTTTTCTGCGATTTAGGGGTAAACTGACAACATATGTAGCAAAAACTATGTGTCCGGGAAAATACGGGAACTTTTCCGGATATGAAAAGAACGCCTGAAAGCAATACTACAAATTCATATAAATTTTTTTCGTACAGGCCTCCTCTTCGGAGATATGGGCTCCCAAAGAGCTGCAATGGAATTAAGTTTTTTACACATAATTATTGAACCACCAGGTATATTTCAATTTTTTTAATATAATGTATACCATGTAAGACAGTTACAGGGACGGACCAGCTGTGACACTCATCACACCATTTTTTTACGTTCTGTTTGATAAGAACTTCTGAAAGATATTGACCACGAAATTCACAAAATTGTTGAAAATAATTTAACTGAATTCAGCTTTTGAATAAAAATAAATAAATTAAGAAAGGATAAAATAATGTGATAATTATTTTTTTTTCATTCCGTACCCCATATTAATAGTATTTTCAAAATATAATTATTTTTATCACTAAACATTCTAAAATAATTTGTTTTTCACGCAAAAATGTTATAAAAATCGTAAATAGTTGGAAATTTTGTGAGACTACTTATCGGCTACTATTCATTATATAGATTTCGACTGGGGACAATTTTAACCGATGTGATATCAACTTTCTTTTAAAGGTTAACATTTATATCTAAATTCACTTACAAAAGAGTTCTGGAACCAAATTTGAAAAAAAAGCAAAAATTTGCTAATACCGAGAAAAGTAGCAAAGTTTGAGAGGCCATATCTCGGTTACTTTTCATGAAGATTTCCGTGGGAGTTCATTTTAATTTAAGTAACGTCAGCTTTCTTGTTCATGAAGCAATACCTATAACTAACTTCACTTGAAAAAAAAATTTTTTTTTTGATTTAGTTTTTAGGGTGTATTTAAAAAAAATGATTTTTTTAGACTTCATGTGGTACTATTTCGAAAGGAAATTTCATTGCCTACAACTTTTCTTTAAACATGTACTTACAAAAAATGAATAGTTTTCGAGTAAAACTCAAAAACTAGAAAACAGACAAATTTACCTTAATCTCAAAAATGCACCCTTTTATTTGGTAGCACTTTGTGGTTTTGTCATACTTGGAGCTCAATTGAATGTATGAAACAATGAAAACACACGTTTTAATTCCTTTCTCAAGTATATAGTCAATTGCCTAAATCACTTTTAACCTAAGTAAATTGCAGTTTAATTAAATAGATTGCAACTACAAAGTCACCAGATCTTCAGTAGCTCAATCAGATTTAAAGATCTTAGAATCAAAGTCATTAAGTATTTTTATTTACTTTAGTAATTTTTTCGCCGAATTTACTATCTCTTTTATTCACCTACTTCATAACATCTTCATTAAGAATATCAGCATTTTGAATGCAGGTTGAGTGAATTTGTTTCAGAATATAGCTTTGAGTAACACAATTATGAGGGTTTTATGATAGTTCAACGTTAGTAAATATTTTATTTTCGATATCGTAATTTTCATCGGCAGTAAGCCACTACTTCTTGCTCAAGTACTGTTGTGACAGCAAATGGTATATTTTGGTAGCGTAATGCTGTGCCACCTACAATTTCCTGCTGTCTTATATAAGTAGCTATTCTAAAATGCTATAAATAAAAATCACAATGACAAAGGCACTCTGGGAGTCTGATTGTTCCTCTTGGCTCTAGTAGTTTTAGTACTAAATAACTACTAGTTATTTAGGGCTACCAAATTCATGACTTCGTGACTCGGGTAAGGCTGCTATCTAACTGGTTAGATCTCGCCTCTTATATTGAGGCTCTTCCTCAGCGCGCCCGCGAGTTTAATTACGTGAAGATTTTTATAAAACTATACAAAACAGGTTTCTCCAAACACTTAAACCTATTAACAAAAATAAATAGAAGACAAAATTACTTACAATGAAAAACTTATAATTAATAATGATTAACAATGTCAAATTACTTAAATAATTGCTCTTATTGTCCGATCTATCAAGCAAAAAATGTAATAAACCTAATTTAGAAAATAAAACGTATAATTAGCTTTATTAAATACTCATCAAGAAAATAATATAATACAAAAACAGCTATTTAAATTGTTTAAACAAACAGTAATAAAGTCGCTAATTTCCCAAGTGAAATAAAACAGGATATTCCAGTAATAAATTAAAAAACAAAAATAATAAAAATCTTTTAACGCTGGTTAATCGCGTCGCATAATTTTCTAAGAAACTTTCCTCAAAACCGTACCGCCTCTAACGAATTCCAAATCGTAGCTGAAGTTTATTATTTTTCAACATGACAAAATTGTATTCCCCCGGTACCCCGCCGGTTCCCGCTGGTAAATATCTCAACCGTGCAACTCTGTAACCGTCAGTTTCATTCACGAAATTTCGAGAGTTTAGATCGTCTGGTCCGTGGAGAGTATTAGCCATTTCATACCGAATACTTAATTTTCGAATTGAGCTCTAAGCATCTTAATCTTTTTTTTATATAAAAAAAAACATTTAATTAAACTAATCTACGTCTTCCTATAACTAAAAGGAAATCGATAACCACTGGAAAAAACCTGATTAACGTTTTTATTCATTTTGCTGGTATTTAAATCATTCCTTCTTGCAATCAGGAGAGTAGCTATACGAATTCTTTGAACATTTAATCAAACGATATATTCCATTATAGTGGTTTAACTTGATTGTTCTTTTTATTCTTAATAATGGGAAAATCGTTCAATATTTTTATACATTGTATTACTTGCCGTTAAGACCACTCTCGGCACTTATTTCTTCCGTCTTAATTATATAACCAGGGTAGGAGTTTTTCGACAGATTTATTTATAAATATTAATAGGGGGTACGAGCTTTCTAGTTTATGTCGTCATAAATTGTATATTTTTAAGAAAATATTTAAACGACGCAAAAGTAATAAAATTGAGTTAGGCGTAATACGATAATTAATTTATTTTTCCTTTAGACTTTTTTGGGTGGTAATATAAGATGGTTAAAATCTATCTAAAAGCTGATTTAGTTCCTCCTTTTAATGGAATATACTTCACGTTAAACAGTATAAAATAATTAATATTTATTCCATTACAATATAAGATTTTTCTCATTAAATTTCTGATGCACACATTTATCGTGTTCTTAATACATCCCAATTTGATTCAAACAAATATATTTTATATATATATATATATATATATATATATATATATATATATATATATATATATATATCATTTACTTATATAACATATAGAATTCTTTTATTTAAAGAACAATCACCTTTGCCTTTTTTTAATTAAGTAAAAAACTCTAATGAGTTACAAAGATTTGGAATATCTTTATTTTCGTTTTTGAGAATTTATTTTGATCACATCTTGGGTTTTAATTCTTCATCGATCATTTCTTCATAAAATTTAAACAAATCTATGGAACTATATTCATATTTATCACACAAGTTGTTTACATTTTTGATCTCCTTATATTTATCTGTGGCTGCATCAATAGTTACCAATCATTTGCACCATCTACAATGTAGTTAGTCATTTTTCTGAATTTTCCTCCATATCTATCTACAGATTCCTTGAAAATCGCATCAACATACACATTTAACAAAAATGGTGACAACAATTAAATATTCTGACACCAACAACAAATTTAAAAATTTAATTATTTGTCAAACAAAATATATGTAAACTTGGTAACGTTCGAGTAATGTTTCCAAAAATTCTAGTACTTTGCACCCTAGTTTTACTAGTGATGTCTTCAATGCCACCTTATAATATTAGCTACTAGTTTTGGCAAAGAAGTGAATATGCTATTATTACTGTCATCATGTTAAGCTGCTGGAAGAGGTTTGGAAATTTGTTATTGAAGTTATTTTTTGAAGCTGATAGACCTTTTCTAAAATCATTAAAAAATTTTTTTACAACATCTCGATGTCTTTGCTTATTTCATTAAATTATATATATATATATATATATATATATATATATATATATATATATATATATATATATATATATATCAAGGGGGCACTTCAAAACACAAGTGAGCTCTCAAAGTCAATACTAGAAATCCTAGTAATCTACTACATTCTTATAATGGTAAAGTGACAATTGTCGCTTCATTTTAATAATTGCCACTTTAAGGTAACATTTATCGTAATAAAATATCAAACATTAGTTTGAATGCTGCAGTTGTCAGCTTAATGCGACAATTTAAGTTTATTTGAAGTCGACATTTTTAATAGACCTTTAGCCTGTACCATAGAAAAGAGAGTTTAGTTATAAAAATTTCCAAATTTTTAAGTTTATATCGAGTGTTATTTCTGAGATATTTAATTTTAAAAAATTATCGATTTCGTGACCCACTTACTGACGAACTAACAGGCATCAACACCTAGAGGCCACTTTTGTTAGATCTGGAAATAATTTCCGTACCAGTAGCGATACGAGCTAAGGACACAGTTTTTGCATTATTTGATGCAATGCGGATGCCCCTTAAAAACGGAATATGTGTATGTTATAGAACAGAGAATCTTATGATAGTTATTTAGGTTCATAATATTAAAAATAATAATTAATGCACGCTGTGATGTGTTATGTGATTAGAAAGGTAATTTTATGTAGAATATGATAAAATAAAACAAGATATTGGGTTGTACTACAAATATCACAGATCACTGTATTTCTCTTGATGTTTTTATAATTTATTTCTTATGTTAAAATATTTAAACAGACAAATAATTCTACTTCCATTATCAAACAAAATTTCAGTTAGAAATGTAACCGAATGATAGAATATTTAAAGATTGGTGTGTCATCCGGTATAATTAAGGATGCATTTTTACATATTTCAAGCTGTAGTGGAGACGAGATCATCGACCTTGGCTCTGAGTATTCTGAAGTTAGTGTCATTTGGGTTTAGCTTTGATTGGAAGAATACTGGCAACTTATCGGAGATAACCCATAGATTCCTATCTGCATCAATCTAAAAAAAGGAGGAATATTTCAGTAAAAAAAAACACTATTCTGTAATCTGAGAGCAAATACTCATACAACCTCTATTTATGAGTAATTACTTAATAACATATACTATTTGTTACCACCGTTATTTTAATAAATTATAATGTTGATATTCTTACAATCACACACCGAAAATATATATCTCATAATTAAGACTAATCATGAAGTTTTCTGATTTAGCATATTATCACGCTTTTTTGATGGGCTTTAAAATTTTGTCATAACACTGATATAATCAACAATGGAGCGAAGGACATTCGGCGATAAACTTCAAAATCATTTACCTAACGAAGAAATAAGACGAAGACCATCACTAACAGAAATCGTACAAAAAATTCGCAAAGTGAGATGAGATTAGCTTAGGCATATGGCGACGATAAAAGACAATTAAGTTAAAAGGTAGATTTCAAAATAGATAGGCATGTTATATTAAATGAATAATTGGTTGCAAAAAACAGAACAGCACAAGAATGAACCTTATATCTGACAATAGATTGAAAAAAATATCGATGTTCATAATAAATTAATTTCTGTTGAGTTACTTATTTGAAATGCTTCTGTTAATTCATTTCAAACACACACTTTTGTATTGGAGAAAGTACAAAGCCGCTTCTGATTTTTGCCGATATTGGAAGGATGATTTGCTGAATTAATTACTACAATAGCGGCATATTAAAAAAGGTATTAAGTTTTAAGGTCTGATCTGAGGGATCGGTCTTTCAGAAATAACCTTGTTTGAATAATTGTTCTTTTTGAAATATTAAAATTACTAAATCTTAAAAAAAGTATACTTATCGATATTTAATAATACAAATTTATAATTGAAAACAATGGTGAATAAATAGCTACAGTTCGATCAATTTATTCTTTATTTTGTTCTTATTTTATTTTTATAAGCTTACCTTAAGATCAGTAGGAAAAATTAGTGTTTCATGATCCTGAGCAACTAAATGGAAATGTTCGGGATTGAGCTCTTCTGTGGGATTCCAGTAGCCTATTCCATCTTGTTTAGGCTGACTGCTGATTATTGTATTGGTAACTTCGTCAAATACCGTAGTTAGGGAAGAGGTATTTATTCCTTTATATCCTTCATACTAAAAATTCCGAAAAAATTGGTAAAACTCATCATTTTAATACAAAAATTTAATTATTAGAAAAAAAATTATCAAGATTATTACAATAATTTAAACAGCAGACAAATATCTGTTTATACTGCATTTTAGGTGAAATAATTAAGTATTTGATGCTAAAGCATTTAGATATTTTGACTTGTAAGATTATTATCTTGTGGACGGAACATATTATCATATTAGAAAATAAAGAAACTCACATTCCATAGATAATAATCATTATTGGAGGCCAACGATTGGTTCTTTAAAGTTCGAGTATTTACTGAGAATTCATTGTAACTAACAAATGGGTGGAAATACAAAATGCGATATCTGAAAATAATATGAACATTATTAGTTTTTAATCTTAAATGAAATTAAAGAGTTTTGATGGATTTATGCGAGGAGGGGGAATCTCCTAAACTTTAAGAATGAAATTCTTAATGTTCTAACTAACTTAGTAAAGTATATTCTACATATAATCTCGCGAATCAATCGGAACTTGGACACAACAAGAAAAATAAAAATGACTTATTTATTATACAGTTTTTTCTTTCCTAATTTAAGAAAATAATGCACTTTTTACACAAATAGAAAAGCAATAACACATATTTAGGCTTTTTTTATAATTTGTCAGTGGAAACTATGTCTAATATTTCTTTCTAATATTATTTTCTCACAGAATTAAAGCGGCTTGCGAGGCAAATAGGGTCACGAAAATTAAACCCTTCGACATTTTATTTGATATATTATATCTATATATAATTAACTATTTTCTCTAGATTTACTTCAAAGTTTATTAAAACAAATGTCTATTATTAAGAAACCATGTATGATTGAAAATGTTATTTACTATTATAAACGAAAATTGACACAGTGTTAGAAATTGTTCATATTTTTATGACTAAGTTATACAAATGATTATAATTACGTAATATACTAACAAGCTTCTTGCGAGGTGGGAGGTGGAGGACTTGTTTCATTCATTTGATTATTTTATGGCGATGACTTGGAGCTTTCAAGTTTATTCAAGTAATTTTTAAATTTTTTACATTTGTTAACGAATATATTTTATTTTATGTAATGTATTTTTTGTTTTATGTCAATATATGAAAAATTTTATTGTTAACATTATTTCACGTTAAATTAATTTTTATATTTCTGTGCTTTATACATTTGCCAAATTTCTATATTTAATTGTAAAGCAATAATTATATTGAATATATACGCCCTAAATGTAAAAAATCAGTTGGAATCTCCATCACTTTACATGGAAAATTACATACGAAGAGCGTGATGGCATGAACCGGCGCACATTTGACTAATTGATTTGCAAATTACTATTTACATGCGGCCCCATATCTCTCCTATTGTATGTGTATTATCTTAACGATATAGCGGTTGAGTCATTGCAGCACAGTGTTGTCACCTAAAGGTGCGTATAAATATGGCGAGTCGAGCTCGAGTCGAGTATGCCTCGAGCTTCGAACGAGACTCTTTTGAAATTTTGCCGATTTCTATTGTTATCGAGGGCCATCGTCGGCAAATTTGAAACGAGGTAATAAATGCAGTTGGGTCACAAGAAGTCAATTTTTTTATAGTTCTATTGTTTTCGAGTAGCTCGACCGAGACTCGCAGCGATCCATTTTCTGTCGGTTTTTTGGTGCGAACTCAAAGGGTTTTTTTAATCTAGCGAGACGGGTTTATGACATGCTTTTTCGAAAAAATTCACTTTGCAGTGAGACTGAAGACACGAGATTTTCTTATTTTTTTGTTAATGAAATGAAATTTATTTATCACTTGGCATTAATTGATTAAAAGTGGTTCATAAGTGAATATGGAGTGATCGGAAGAAAATAGAGGACCTGAAAATAATTCCAAAATTTTTGAGTTATGGACAAAAATTTTAGAGAAGAAAAGAAGTAAATGTGTGAAATGAAATTGCGTCAGAAAATTCGCAGAGACCAGCGAGAAGAAAATTTCGAGTACGTCGGCCATATGGAAATGGGCCGCTGATAATATATTTTTCTTTTGGAAATGACTGGATAACGCAAGGCGTAGATATTGTATGTGTTTGAAGTATGTATTTGAGGAAAGAGTTGTATACTTAAAAGATAATTAGATGTAGAAGTATACATCTCAATTGGGCAATTAACAGTAGTGACATTTTTAAGTATACTTCAGATGTGTATAAATGTAAGGCCTTGCTATGTTATTATCTTTCAACTCTCAATGCTAGCTATTGAAAATTTCTTAAAACTTATAGGTGAAGTAAGAAAAGGAAAAGTGGAACTGTGTGCTAGCCTGAACCGTACCCTAGAAGAAAAAATTATAAGAATGCTTCAAAAACATACTAAGAAGACACGTTAACGAATTAGAAAGTTTTTAGTTAGAAAATAAAAAGCAAGTCTCGATAAAGTTTTGAAAGTTATGAAACAAGAGTAGAATGTGAAAAACCAATCTGTAAAAAGTGCTAACAAAATGAATTTCTCGTAGGGAAAGTGAAAATAGAGGTGATACAGAGGAAATACTTTTAGAGAAAACGGTATTTGCGGGAAATTAGAAAATACCACAGGGAAGGCATGTGGATGTAATTTGTCTCAGTACAGGACACATAGTACAAGAAATGTATGAAGATAAGAATACAGTAATTTTTCGAGAAGCATTCTTAGAAGGGTTATCGACAGATTTAAAACCGCTCAGGGCCACCAACTCATTACAACTCATATTGGAGGAAATTTATGGGAGTTTTGCAGCAGTTTGAATCGAAATCTACCAAAGATTAACGTGAATAAATGACGCCGGATATCTTTCAAAGATATTTTTATCAAATGATACAATTGATTCAGGAGAGGTCAGTCGTAAATTTGGATAACGCCAGTTATCATTCTAGACTGGTGGAAAAGTTGCCAATAACATAGTTGAAAAAGCGATATTACAAATTGGTTATTAAAAAAATATATTTCCTTTATGAACAATTTACTAAAGAAGGAACTTGTAAAAATTGCAAATTAGAAAGAAAGACAATTTAAGAAACATGTGATAGACGAATGGGCTGAAGAACTTGGAAATGTTGTTCTTCGAACACATTAATTAAAATCCATTAAACTTATATAGGCACAACTAATTCGTAACTCGGGATAACCCAAAATGTAAACTATAAGGAATACGTTAATTTCTTACATACATTAAAAAAAATTATGCATTATGTTATTAAAGAAAAACTTAATTGAAGTTCGCATCGATGCAGCCATACTCGCCGCGACAATCATCGCCAAACAAACTAGTAAATAAACCGGTTAAATTTCGTTTTTTACTTTGAAATATTAAAGATAATTAGAAAATAACACTCCTGAAAAAAGTAGGTTCTTTTTTAGCAACCTGAAACCGCCATATTGAACCGTGAACAGATTACTGACGACCTACGTATAAGCTAATTTCGAGATTACTTAAGTAATATTTCGATAATAGGAAAAACTACCTCTTATTTATTTTGGAATATAATGATATAAGGAAAATATGATAATAAAAAAATTTCAGCCAATTTGACAGCATGAGGTATTGTAATAATGGCCAGTGAACGGGAAAACACAAACTCATGTAAAGGCTGATTTCCAAGATTTATTAATAGATCTTGTAAAAGTACAACAAAAAGGTATCTTTTTTATTTATAAATATAGGAGATAATATGTAAATAAAATCATTTAAAAAATTAGATTTATTTCTAATGTCCCGGCACCACAGTTATGTTGAACCCTACATAAGCTGATTTCGGGATTCATTATTAAATATTTGGAAAATAAGAAAAAATTAATCACATTTCATTTCGGAATATAAAGAAAATAATCAAAACTTAAATATTTTTTTCTTTACCCTTTGTTGGTTTACAACATCCAGATGCAATAAATCTCTTTTGCCGCCGGGCGGCGAAAAAGGGTTCGAACCGACAAAGATCAGTTCGTTGGAAGCTCGACTCGAGCTCGACTCGCCATATTTATACGCACCTTAAAGGTCCGTATAAATACGGCGAGTCACGGCTATGACGAGCCTCTTTTGATTTTGGCCGACTTCAGTGGCCGAAGTTAAAGGAGATAATGAAAGCGTCATCATATTTCTGTTGTCCGCGAGCAGCGTGACCGAGGCTCGCAATGATCTATTTTCTGGTGGATTTTGTTAGATGGGTTTATGACACGAAAAAATTACTTTGCCGAGACCGATGACATAAAATATGTGATGAAACTGAATTGTTATATCCCAGATGTTTTTATTATCTCCTCTGACAAATGCCACCAAAGGCATAAGGGTTTCGTGGGAAATTTACATTTTTAGATCGATATCAATCAAAATAGATAAAATTCAAAGGAGGCTCGTTACGGTTACGACTCGCCTTGTTTATACGCACCTTAAGGTTTTGATGTTCGCTGGAGAGTTGGAACTCAGGTAATACAAAAATGTTAATTTCAAATATTTCAAGAACTCCGCGATCGATCAAGTTCACCAATATATGAAATTAATTGTAATATATTTTTCTATTGCTTATATAAATTATATTCATATCTCTTAAATCTAAAACGTTATTTTCGACGAATAAAGATAATCCTGAACTAACCTGAACTATCAGATCTTAACGTTCAGTAAACCCAGTATTGAGATACCTAATCTTTAGCAACCACTACTTAGTAACATCAAATCATTGATGTGGGTTCAATGAACCCGCTTTTCAACGTACTCAGATCATACATAAGCTCGAAGTCTCAGACCAAAATTTTCAGATTCTACTTGATAACGTTTAAAAACACAACCGCATCAAAAGATCGTGCAAATAAACAAAAATTAAGACAATACAACCTCAACATCCACATTTTAGTAAATGTGTAATCTTCAAGGAATACTGTTGTTAAATAAGTATTTATAAGTTAATCTATAAATTTTTATTAACTTTAACTTTTATTTCCAATTCCAATTAAAAATATGTATTTTTTAACATCATTTGCTCATGCTATCTATTGATTTCTCCACATATATTGCAAATGTAAATTTTTGACATATAGTGTATTTGGTAATTGAAACCCTAAGTTGTGAACATCAGAACAACCTGCTACCGAAACAGAGGCATATCAAATTGCGTTTCTGTGAAATTAACTAATTTTGTAAAAAAGTCTCTATAAATAAAATTACCCATCATCATCTTTTGGTCCAAGAGCTGATCCAAAAATACCATCATTCCATTGGAAATTCACGCCTCCGACATAAAAGTTTCCGAGAAGTGGTTCAAAGCTGAAGAAATTGTGTGTAAATCTCCAGGAATCGTTTTGACTTAAAGAATATACCACTAATCCGTAACCAGTTGGATCAGTCAAGTAAGCGTAGGCATCATTACATCTGTCTTTGTCAACATCAACAACCTATAAAAATATTATTATGTACCTCAAATTTACTAAAATGGTACACAGTCAGATTTATTAATAGATTTTAAATCTTAGATCCGATCTAGTAGTGCCATTAGATGTTCTTGTTGGCCAGATTTGTTTTGCGCATGATATTGTTATAATTTATATTACATAATATATCAACCAATAAATGCCGAGCTTGGGATATTCAGAATAGGAACCTAGAGATATAGCCGTGAAATCGATGCGAGGAATAATTGTGTCCCCAACATAAATAAAACTCTCCATTATTGCCGGTTTAGGTTGAGCAGGAAATATCGCAACCTAGAAGACCAGAGGCAGAAGTACCATAGGGGTCCGTACTCTCTCCGCACCTCTATAACATATACACTCACGACATCCCCAAAACCAGGAATACGAATGTGGCCCTATTCGCAGATGCCACTACCATCATGGCAAGATCTACCCATCCCATGATGGTCAGCAGATACCTACAGGAAAAGATGGACCTAGACTGGTTTATCTTTTGGAAAATAGCGGTTAATCCTGATAAGAGTCAAGCACTCTTCCCGATGAAAAGAAAGAGACCACCGGGCGAGATGATAGATATTAATGGCGAAGCCGTCGAATGGACGAATCAAGCCAAATATCTTGGAATAACACTAGATAGGGAACTGTGTTGGGAAAAATACACCATAGCCACGATAAAGAAATACAAAATGGCGAGAAAACAGCTATACCCCTTGCTAAACAGAAGAAGCAAAATGAGCCTAAAGAACAAACTGACGATAATTAAAACAGTGATTAGGCTTATGTTGATGTACGCATCAGTAGCTTGGGGCCACAGTGCTACAACGTACATCAAAAGGCTCGAATCTCAGGAAAATATAATCCTGAGAATGGCCTCAGACGCCTCGTGGTTTGTTAGGAACAAACAAATACGTAGAGAGATCAGATAGATTCCTTTACGAGAAGTCCTAAGACAAAAGGCTGCTAAAGCCTTTCAAGAAGCAGAACTTCATTATAATCCACTGTTTAGACAATCAGTGAATTATACTAGACTCTAGGTGAACCAAACAGGAGACTCCAGAGAAATAGAAGAACGAAGAGAAGGGAAAGAAGAAAGGAGGAAGAAGAAAGCAGAAGAACAGGAAAAGGACAAGCGAGAACAAAACATTTTAGGCGAAATGTAAGGGAGTGCGAAGCAATGGGTGCACCGGCACCCGAAGCGGAAACACCAAGGAGTGAAGACCGGAGGTTTATAAGGCCACGGCCTGAAAACCGAAGGGACACTCACAGAGCACTTCGGAAGACTATAGCTCCACTATAGGAAACAGAAGTAGATCGTGGGGATCCTCAGTCCATGGGAGGGGTTTTAGCCTGTAAGAATCCGGCACAACCCGTACACTTCATGCGAGTATCTATGCAAGATTTCTGTCCAAAAAAAAAAAATTGCCGATTTAACAATAAAAGTAAATGGTTGCTTATGCTTGCATGTTTAAAGTTCAAAACTTGCTAATATTATTAGAGGACACTTTACGTTGGATCTTTTAGTGAGTCAGTTTAATTCTTCTGATGCTATTGTTATAATTTGTATCATATACATCGACAAACAAACCTTCATTTGGAAACAATAACGATAAAAATCTTGGAAATGGCGAGAGGAACACTAGTCTCCCAAAAATAAACAAATATTACTATTTTTGTTGGTTTCATAATAAAAAAGAATGATTTGTTTATAGTTGTATTTTTAAGATACTTAACTTTATTGATTTATTGTTACAATCTAAATCGTTCATTTTCAACTTAGACCATATTAGTAAATTTGGTGGTATAATTTTTGTTTGTGTTCCAAGTTTCATAAACAAGGCGAATATAGCCTTTCCCTTTGGGAGAGCCTATATCAGAAGAGCAAAGAAAAGATCGAAATTGTCCCCACCTTGTATAGAAAACAGTATAGTATTACATAAGAAAGCGAGTTGACGTAAGCCCAAGCTACCAAAATCAGTAAGAGGGAGGATCAGCGAAATCCATGCAAGAGGTAGGCGAATCTATTTTTTCTGAATTCTTATAACTTTTCAAATAATCACGTCAAAATGCAATCGACGCGCTTCGTGCATCGCCGATCTGCAGTACCGATAGTGGAATAAATATTGGCGCCGAGTAGAATTCACGTGAGTACTGTGTCAAAAAAATTATCTAACTGGTTTTAAAGAAGTCAGATAGAAGAAAATGGGCTAGTTACTAGCAGCTAAAAAATATAATGTGCCACAGGCCACACTTCACCATCATTTCAACAATATTTCTTTTAATTTAGATCACTTTAAATCAACATCCAATTCAGATTTGGAGCATTAAATCCTTCAGGATATTATTTTAGAGTTTAAACAAAGGTGTTTTAGCTTTACCACCACCGAAGTGAGAAAGCTAGCCTACCAATTCGCAGAATAAGCTGTACTGGACACATATTTGATCTACTCAGATGACGGGTAGAGACTAGCTAAGAGGGTTTAGGGCACGAAATCCTCAACTATCAATTAGGGTATCTGAGCCAACATCAGCGGCAAGAGCAAGAGTTTTAACCAATCACATGTAACAAAATTCTGTACACTCTTGGAAGCGATAATAGAAGACGAAAATTTGCCACCCCACAAAATTGTCAACATGGACAAAGCTCGTCTTATCATGGACCGAAAAAAATCCAAATATATTTGCTCTTAGAGGAAAAGATAAGTTAAGACATTTACTAGTGCTAAACGAGGTAAATCTGTAACAGCGGTTCTATGTGGAAGTGCAATTGGCATCTTAGTTTCACCAGCATTAGTATTTCCATGAAAGAATCATAAGGCAAAATACTTTGATAAAGCACCTGTAGGAACTTTAGAGCTTTGATAAGAAAATGGTTGGGGCACTGTGTCTCAGATGGATAAAACACTATTCAGTCAGTTGGTTTCAGTTCTGAAAACAAAGTACTTTTAGTCTACGGTTTAGTTTTTCGTAGTCACAAATATTTGGAGGCACTGGATTTGGCTAATATTATAATGGTGTAATTTTGTTATATTTGCCTCCGCATTGCAAGCATCAAATGCAACCACTAGACGTATATGGAAATGCTGCTTAAGTAGCAAATATTATCACTGGTTTTGAGCCAATACATAATCCTCACAACCATTCTGGATCTTCAATATTGTCAAAGATCGAAGATATTCCGCATGAAACTTCATCTTTACAAAGGCCTCTTCTACAAAATGTAAAAGAATAAAAAACAAAACAAAAAAAAAACAGGTTCTCAGGTTCTTACGATTAGTTCTTATATAAACGAAGTGAAAGCCGACACTCAGGCAAGAGAAGTAGGTTAAAAGATTTATTTTGGAGAACAATTGGAATGAATCTAAGAATTTTTCTGCGATGGTGAAGAAGACGACTCTACGTGTATTTATTGTAGAACTTCTTTCTTCAATATGTGAGTAGCTGAAAGATTAATATACCTACGTAAATAGTAGAAAGCACACTGTTTAGTTAAAAATACTTACAATGTTTTCAAAAAGGGATTGAGGTGCTTGATCTGAATCCTTTAGAGAATATTTATGAATTATTTGATCAGTAAGAAGATCGATGACGGTTACTGTAGGGGCACTATATACTGTAGTGTTTCCAAAAATATCATCAACACCGGTATCAACAAACCAAAGGCGATCACAGGGATCAACAGCCAATCTGAAAAGAAAAAAATATAATAAATGATCATTCTCATATAAGAATTAAGTGATCTCGTTAGTTTGTGATGTCCGGTGTCTAGGATATCTCCCGGATATGAAAAAAAATAAGTGAACGGAATACTACAAGTTCATATAATTTTTTTTCTCATAGGCCTCCTCTTGGAAGATATGGGCTCCTAAAGAGCTGCAATGGAATAAAATTTTTAACACATAGTTATTGAACCGCCCAGTATATTTCAATTCTATTTTTGAATCTTATGTATACCAGGTAAGACCTTTCAAATTACTATCCAAGAAAGTGTTATGAATTACTCACAACTGCAGGGACTGACTAGCTCATGACCCCATTTTTTGACGAACCGATATGATAAAAACTTTGGACAACGTTTTTTACATACCTTTAACTATTGTCTAAAAATTAAGTATCTCCATTCATGTCGCTAATCCTAACCGTTTTTGAAAAAACGTCATTTTATTTACATCATGTATTTGGCTTAAGAAGTACTGATGCTAGTCGGGGAAGAACAGTAAGTACGCTGCAATAGAAGAAAATATTTAAAATGCTGTAGATGACACTCCTTTAACGAGCATTATCAGCGCAGTTTAATACGTCGAAAACATTAGTATATGAAGTTCTCCAACAACAGCTGTTATATTCCTATCATTCAAAAAAAGTGCATCATCAACGCCAGTTCGAATCAATTAATATCTAGGCAGAAACCATTGGCAATTTTTTTATTGGTATTGCCGGCACGCCTGAATGGAAAACTTTATTTGGAGTTCCTTCAGAACGCTTTTCACGATTTAGTAGAGCTCTTACCACTGGAAATTCGCCGAAAAATGTACTACATGCACGATGGGGTACCACCTCATCTCAGCGTTGCTGTGCGTGAGCATCTCAATAACGTCTATCCAAACCATTGGATAGATAGAGGAGGATCTATTACCTGGCTTCCTTGATCTCCCGACCTATCGTCATTGGATTTTTACCTTTTACACCTCAAAACTTTGGTTTATTCCACTCCGGTCGATAGTAGGGAGAAAAAACGTCTACGGATAATCACGTTTCATTGTGATCAAATAAGGAACCACGCTGAGTTAATGTGACGGGTACAGCAGTCCTCAATTCGTCGTGCCCGCGAGTATATCAGAATTCACGGGGCTCATGTTGAACCCTCTTACAAAGTTTGTAACTAAGTAGTTAGTTTATCTTTTTATTGAAACTATGAGGACAAGGGAAAATTTCTCTTTTTCATATTTAACCCGACAGAAGTTAGGAAACTAACAGTGTAAATAGAATGACGGTTTTTCGCAAAACGGTTGGGATTAGCGACATGAATGAAGAGTACTTAATTTTTAGTCAATAATTAAAGGTATGCAAAAAACGTTGTTTAAAGTTCTTATCATACAGCGCGTAAAAAATGGGATCACGAGTGTCACAGCTAGTCCATCCTTCCAGCTATGAGTGAGTAATTCACACTTTCTTGGATAGTAATTTGAAGGGTCTTACCTGGTATACATCATATTAGAAAAAAAATTGAAATATATCTGGTGGTTCCATAATTATATGTAAAAAACCGGATTCCATTGCAACTTTTTGAGATCCCTTATCTCCGAAGAGGAGGCCTATACGAAAAAAGTTTATATGAACCTGTAGTATTCTTATCATGTGTTTTTTTTTATATCCGGGAGATTTACAAACTAGGTTGATATTTGATTTGATCTAACGCAGAGGAAAATGAAACCTATACTTTAATTTATGAATTAGATGATATAAGGTTCTCGGGTAAACTATACTTTTGATACAAATGTGGCACTAGAGATATCAGAAAAAATAAATGTATTGATAAGTTGTGTAATACTGCATTTGGAAGGTAATTTAACCATCTCTTCAAATTAGATGTGTTCTTGTAATTTTAATAATTGATGACGGGGTTAATATGGATAATAGTTAATTGTAAAGTTAATTCGTAACTTTACTTGTTACAACCTAGCGTATGTACTTGGAAAATACTATAGTACTAAAGCTTGACCATATGAGAAATAACAAAATACACACACTTCTTTATTTGTATTATCTATATAGTAGAACTAGAAGGAGCCAAAATATTACCTAAAAGAAGATACAATCGTTTGCGATGAATAATTTTCAAGGTCGTGGCTTTCCCAGTTAGGATAAGGAGTTAGATTTGGAGATTTTGCTGTTGTTACATTTAAGTCAATATAAGTTAAAGATGCAGGTACGCCTCCTTTCCACCTAAAACATACAAAAAAGTATTAGTTAGCGTTATGTAACATATATTTCACAGCATAATATGATATTCGGTGACACAATTTTATTATCAAACTACTAACTCTTTTTTTCTTATCGATATTAGTATAAATAATAAGAAATTAATATTATAATACGGGAGTTAGTAATTAGCGGAAAAATATATTTTTTTACTTTAACAAATGAAGTTAGTCTACTGGATTAAAACAACCAAGAGGAAAAGGCTGTAGGTTCATAATTACGTACATCAGTAGTTCCAAAAGTCCTAATAAGAGCGATTTATTAATTAACGATCCAACAGGACCAGGAATTATATTAATGCATCTTCGACGAGTATTGTCAACAAATGTTGAATCTTATACCAAAGGGAGCATTAATAGTTATGGATAAGGTTCTGTACCGCTCGCGTAAAAGTGAAAAACTATCAACAAATTCATGGGAAAAAAAATTAGATGAAACAATGATTACTTTTCAAAAATCTAGGTCATTCGTTTACAAAATACATGGTCAAAAGAGAGCCTCTGGCTATAGCAAATATGGATAAAGATAACAAATATATAATAGATGAAATGGCTGCATCAGAAGTAGTATCTGTTCTTCTTCTTCCACAGTACCATTGTGGGGGGAGCACAATTGAGCTAATATGGGTTCAAGTAAAAGGCAAAATTGCTAGAAATAACACACATTACAAAATTAGGGATTTAATTGAACTTTTGAAAGATATTTTGAATCAAGTTATTACGGAAAATTGAAAAAAAATGTCTGGACCATGTGATAAAAGGAAAAAATAAGATGTGGAAACTCGATCATATGATCGATGAGATAGAGAAACCAATTAGAATTAATTTGGGCTAAGATAGCTCCACTGACTCTGATTACGAATTAGATATGTAATGTTTACTAACGTAAAATCGTTTATTATTTCAATTTTTATGTTAATTATATTTTATTTTTTAATGTTGTTAGCAATATATTTTTGTTTTAAGTCTGTCTCACTCATTAATTTTATATATAATTTAATTCAATTAGTCATTTTTTTATTACTTTATTAATATATTGATGAATTTACTTTTTTATATATGTATAGTTACTTATATTTATGATAATGAAGAATGAATGAAGAGCTATCTATGTTTTAGGCTAAATATGTCTAAAACAGTTTCAATACCAAGATGAAAAATAATAAAAATACAGTTTTGATTTTTGTTAACTATGGTATGGTAAACTCTATTTTGTAATGTGTGTGTATTATTAAGAAATCATAAGAAATAAAATAATATGATTATAAAAACTGAGTCCTATTTTCAGTTTATGAATGGAATAATATTCTGTGCCACAAACACTTAAGTGATAAAATAAACCTCTCTCCGATACCTATAGTGATTAATATCCCTTTTAACCCAAATAACTTATTATTTTAGATCCGTATTGTTGGTAATAAAATTTTTAACTCATTCCTATAAAAAATAACATTCAAAAATGATTTATATATAAATACTCCATATATTTTTAAGAGCATTATTGAATGGGCCTCTGAACGCTCGACTGAGCACGTGCATGAACCACCTCTTGCAAACGAATCACAGTAGCTCTGATGCTTCTGAACAGTCCAGATCATCAAAATATGAGCTTTACGAGGAGGCAGAAGGCATATGTTATAGCGCAAGCATCGCTGCTTAGCCGTGGGTAAGGTTTATTTATAATTTTTCATAACTCTAAACGCGTTTTCTCGAAGCAACGTTATGACATATGGCATTAAGGAATCTAAAAAAAATCATATCACCGTTTTTCTTCAAATTTTATCCACGTATTCTAAATATATATGAATATGTCCGGTAGTAAAAGTAAGGTAAACAATTCATATTTACCATGTTTCTCGGCAAGAAAAGTACAAAAAAAGTTTTTCGTTTTGCAACTTTTTGTTCAAATATTCACCCTTTCGTTATTTTTACGTGAAAATTCATAATTTTTACTACCGGTGGTAGCAACAAGTATACTTAACATATTATGAAACTATTTTGTTTATTTGTTTCAGATGAACCAGCACAGCTAATTCTTTAAGGCTAGCGATTTAGTGTTTTTTACCCCTCATGTTAAAAAGCAATTTGTATATATATATATATATATATATATATATATATATATATATATAGACATAATTAATAAAAATAATTTCAGTTTTGCTTCAATTAATATAGCCCAAAAAGAATTGCATGAATATTTTCACGGTGACAGTCCATTAACATATCTCGGAAAGTAATGCAATTTGAATCCTGCAAATTTGTATAATAGGGTTTTCGGTAACGCACTCTTCAGATGAAGTAACAGCGATCTTGTGCGACTTCCGGTTCTACCGAAAGTTGTTCGAAACTTACCTATTTTAAACGGATTACCCTGTATGTATCATTTGTGTGTATTCCTTTTTTCATTTCCGATAAT
Source organism: Diaprepes abbreviatus (assembly GCA_034092305.1). NCBI lineage: Eukaryota > Metazoa > Arthropoda > Insecta > Coleoptera > Curculionidae > Diaprepes > Diaprepes abbreviatus. The sequence continues at coordinate 3,242,541 of JASJET010000026.1, forward strand.
TTTTATTTAAAGTTGTTTTGCCCTACTCTAGCCGGTTTTGAGGGAAAAAAATATTTTTTTCAAATTTTGATCTTTAACAGGGTGTCGCCAAAAATTGATTGCCGTTTCAAAAATAAAATAATGAAACTCAGAATTTCGATTGTGGCTTTAGTTATTATTGGGCTAGATAATGAATTATCGAAAAATGACATTTTAGAACTTAAAATTTGTTACTTTTCCACTTCCCCATATTTAAAATACCGTTTTCCAACCATTCATTATAGAGCCTAATAACATTTAAAGCCACAACCGGAATTCCCAAATTCATTATTTTATTTTTGAAGCGAGAGTAGAGCAAAACAACTTTGAGTAAAAGTTATCGAAAATAAAGAAAAGAATACAAAAAAATAATGTAACATATAGAGTCCATTTAAAATAAGTAAATTTTGAATAATTTCCAGTATAACTGGAAGTCGCATAAGATCGCTATTACTTCATCTGAAGAGAGCGTCACTGAAAACCCCACTATACAAATTAACAAGATTCAAATTGCATTACTTCCCAAGATATTCTAATGGAGGATCACCGTTATTCACCCTTTATATCAGAAGTTGCTAAAAACAAAGAATAATCTTTTTTGGGCCTCTAAAGTGGTTCTTTACAGTTATTTTTTATCTTTATCTTTATTTTTCCTACATTATCCCATCCTTTGATCCAAAATATTGATTCATAGACAAGTTTTATATTATTATTTATCGGAAAATACATTGAAATAGCGGAGAATTTATTCTGAATAGATTTTTTAAAAAATTTTATTCGTTAAAACTACTTATTGAGTGTTATTATGTTATTTGTTTTCAGATGTTTAAAATATAGCGCTGAAAATTCCAGGGTGTGAGTAGATGTTAAGCAACTTTGGAGGCTTGATAATAGAGGTTATATATCATATTTTAGTGCATTCTCGAAAACCTAGATGTAATAAGAGATAATAATATTCACCCCAATATTTTACATATGGGGAGGTACCTTAAATTTCTTTTGCAGTTTTTTTTACTTTGGAAAATTCCTTCACCGCAGAAAGAAAATGACGATACTGAGGCAACCGTACTGTTTCTTTTTTGAAAAACATCCAAGACAATAAATTTAAAAATACCAATTTTCTGATTTGGTCCGCGGGTTAATATATACAACAAATTGCGTTTTATATTGAAATTTTATGATATATTGAAATTTTTTATAGAATCATTTTATATAATAAAAAGCCAAGATGTGTTAACTGGAAAATTTAAACTCGTGACAAAGCCAGAATAACATTTTAACAATTCATTGAAAAATAATATTTGACATTTAAATGATAACAAGTAAATGGATTTGAATATAAAATGCACTCTACCTTGGAATAGTAACAAATAGCTTATTTTTTCAAAGAGCCAAACCAAAGGGAAGATTATTTTCTTCAATATAGTTGCCTTTTTCTATAAAAGTATTTCTAACAGTTTCATTTGGCCAGGCAAAAGATACTTCTTTCCATTCGAATATGACATCTAAATCTGTTATAGCTCTTATACTAACTAAAAATAATGAGACAACTATTAAACACTTCATAGTCACAATTTTTTTTGGTTCAAATTACATCAATAGAATCTACGAATAAAATGGTAATGCTTGTTTTATTGCTACATTTATAGTTTAAATATCTAAGCGCAGATAATTATCAACTACTTATATATACTTTCTATAGTTATGTCTAAATTTGCAAATCATTGCTCATAGATTTAAAGTATTTTCCTATATAAGATAAAAAAAACCTCGGCCGACGTTTCTAAATAATATGCAGTGTTAATATTTTAATTGCACGCTTAGCCAATCTTATAAGTTTTTTATAACTGCAAAGGACAGTACATGGGGTTTCATAGCGTCGCACATATTGGTATTTAAACAATGTAAGCGGCCAAAATTATTTTTATACTCAAATAGCTTTTAAGCTTCGAATAAAATGAAACAAACGTATTTATCTTTATAAATTAGATTAGAAGACACACAAGTCACAAAATTACATATTGAAAATCACAAATTAGGAGCATTTTCTTCTTCGTTATCTGATGAATTCATAATTGTGTTCGGCGTCGCAGACACGAGCATTTTAATAGTTTCCGGCAAAAAAAAATCCTATTTTAGTGATCTTACGCACCTCTTGCTGTTCAACAGAGGATCTAAACTGAAAAGTAACCAATTGAGTACATCTTGGTTACCGCTTTCTCTCGAAAATTTCCTAGCAAAATCTAGCCGGTATGATCGAAAATGCTTGTTACGTGCCTCTGTTGCCTCCTCGGAAAGCTGGCCAATTGGTAACAAAGCGTGTTTAATTATTACTGCACCGTGAATTAAAATTTTGTACATCATAGGCGTCATAGAATGTCATGGATACAATTCCACATAAAAACAAGCTATTTTAGATGCATATTTTTCTGGATCGATTATATGTTCGCTTAAAATTGGTTTTACGATAACTTTCAGTCTGTATATAAGGTCGTAGCTGATACCCGTTATTTCAGATGCTAATCTGGGATCGTTAAAAAACCTCCTGCTTGTGTTGCCGTCATTGATATTGCCAAAGTTGGCCCTTATGATATCAACTAGTAAACCTACTTCATTGCGGAACCGGGTCTGGATTTATATTTTTCTGTTTTTTTCCAATTGTTTTTCCTCTTCTGTTTTCTTTTCTCTATATTTATTACTATATTATTATTATTACAGGTAGCTTATAAACCAAATGGAATACTCTCAAATAGTCATATCCTGGCATGTAGCACTGAGATGCCAAGTTCAATGGCTTCATTATTCACTTCTCTTTTGTAGTTTAATCAGTTGAAGTCTTTGGAAGTTGCACCACAAATGTAGTATTGACTTGTTGCTGTCGTACCAGTTACTGCATTGCATACCTTTCTGTCAACTATGGTCATTATAAATTTGTGTTTTACTACAAACTTTTCTCCATTTAAATGTATTTTAATGTGTATTTTTTTGTAAATAAATCGTGTTATCCTTTAAATATCTTGTTTTTTTTATTGTTGTATATTATATAGAAACGGATCCATTCTACAACTGAAGATTTGTACATGGTGGAAAATTTTTGTTGTTGAATTCGCAATTAGGATGCTTTAAACTACCACGGACATCCATCATAACATCAGTCGCAATTTTTTTTTGTATTTGTTGACTAGTGTTATTGGATTATATCGGATAGTAGGTTTTGAAAAAAATAATATCACGATAATAACGGGGCAGTCTTAAGGGCGTGTGTTCATTTTGTATGAAACTTTCTTACTTAACTAAATACTTACACTACTTACCTGTATAAATTGTACCTTGCTAATCAGTAGTAGTTTTAATACAAAAGTCCTGATATACTTCAAGCCTTTGGACTAATCTTTGAATTTCTTTTTTACAGCTTGTACAAATTACTCTACAACCAGATTTATTGAAATATATTTTCTTAATATAAAATGACCATATGCAGTGTTATTTTCTTGCAGCCATTTCAACGAAAATAATTAACTGAATAAAAACTACACCACTCCACTGAACCAGAACAAAACCAGTAATATAAAAGAATGAGCATGAACTATTAACCCTTAATAATTTATAGACCCACAATTAAACGAGTCCTGACCAGAATTTGCTGGTAGTAAGAACCGCTAAACCGCTAAAGACAAGCTCTGACAAAACAAAAAAAAGACAATTTGCCTTACTTTTTATTTGGCGAATGAAAAAGTGAATAGCGATCGCCCCCCCCCCCCCCCAAGAGCTTTGAGTTCAGGAAAATAGACCCGACTTTGTCTCTTATACCATAGTTTATTCAAGAACTAGAGAGAGTAATAAATCTTTTTTTATCTTTTTTTTTTGTTCGCAAACTATCTGTGTTCTTTAGTTCGGTGTCTTTGGCAAAATCTGTTGGACACATATATTTTTCATAGGAGCGGGTTAGAAATTTTATAATCAAAAATACCGGTCTATAATAATGGACTATTTGAGTTGGATAACAATAGATATTCGGATGTGTGAAGTGTTAAAAAGGATTTTAATCCTTGTCATAGGCGTCGGAAGGAGGTTAATTATCACTAAGTATTTATGGCATAGAATATTATTTCGGTAATAAACTTATAATAAAAAAAATTTATAATATTATTTTGTTTCTTATTATTTCTTAATAATTCACATACATTGGAAAATATAGATAATTTTGACATATTTAACACAAATCACAACTGTATTTTTATTATTTTTAATTTTGGCGTAGAAACCATTTTTGGCACATTCAGACTAAAATGTGGTCTTTTTCTCTAAAAAAATTCGAAAGTTTAATTTAAATACTTACAAAATACCCATTGTCAAAAATACAAGAAGTTAAACATATATAAAAAAATAAATTTGTCCATATAATATTAAAATTTTTTTGGGGCTATCGGTCATTTTATTTTTAATTAAAAACATTTTTAGGAACTTGACGTTTCAGTTTGTTTATTTCTTAAACCATCTGCAGAATTACAACTAAACACTAAAAGGGGCTTCAAATGTTATTAATTTTTATATGTTACAGAAAATCTAAATAATCAATTGTGTTTACGTTGGTAAACATTACGTATCTAATTCATAATCAAAGTCGGTGAAGCTATCTACGCTCAAATTAATTATAATTGGTTCCTCGATCTCACCGATCATGAGATCGAGCTTCCACATTTTCTTTTATACTTTTATTATATGGATTTTTCCCAATTTTCTGCAGTAACTTTATTCAAAAAAATCTTTCAAAAGTTTAGTTTAATTACTAATGTGTTATTTCTAGCAACTCTACCATTTACTTGAGAGAGATATTTTCTTCTCCAACGGACATTTTTCGGAGATCTATAAGAACAAATTTCCGATCTGATTTTTTCCAGCAAAAAGTAAGTTCTCTGAGCAATTTCCAGAGCTCAGTTCTTTTAATTTCAGGTAAATCCCGATCTTCGTTGATTTTAGTTAGAATCTTGTCGACGGTTGGGATCTGCTTCTCATAATAAAATGTATGTACAACTCCTTTTATTGCAGTTTACATCTCTTCTTCCAACGAAGTTTTTCGTCTGTCTGTGATCGAATGTGGCTTGGGAGTACTAACAATTCCAGTCGTTTTTTCTCCTTCAGTATTCGGTAGATAGTAGATTTTCCAACTCCTGTCATGTTAGAACACATCTCAACAGAGCTTTTAACATTATTATCTATATATTGTTATCTTAACGTATCATAAATATTCATCGTAATAAGTTTTTCGTTGAGGAAAAAATGCCCTGGTTTAACGATTTTGGAATAAATATAGATGTGAAAGTCATATCTTTTGGGTATCTCACTAATCTCAAATAATATATAAAAACAAGCACAAACAAGATAAATCACTAAGGACACACTGTAAGGTGCACTATGGTCACTGACAGAAATTAAATTGAACTATCAGAAATTTTATTGTTGCAGTAAATTTATAAAAGCTTATAATACTTAAATTTAATTAGATTTACGACAGTCCTCAGTTATCTGCGGCGCTGGAGCAGGTACGTTGGAGGTTTCGGTAACAGTTTTATTACTCACTCTAGTTCTTGAATAGAGTATAGAAATGTGTATGCTTGTAATCTCCCTCCCATTCCCAAAAGCTTTGAGTTCAGGAAAATATAACCGATTCTGCCTTTTATATTAGGAATGTGTCTGCTGCTGGCATTCCCCCCGTTGACAATTTATTTTTATTGCAATAGCTCCCCCCCCCCCCCCCAAGAGCTTTGAGTTCAGAAAAATAGACCCGATTCTGCCTCTTATACTAGAAATATATATGCTGCTCGCATCCCTCCCTCATCGGCAACTTGTTTTTTCTTGTGATCGCCCCCCACCTCTCTAAGAGCTTCAAATTCAGAAAAATAGATCCGACTCTGCCTTTTACACTAGAAATGGGAATATTGCTGGTGTCTCCCCCCCCCCCGTCCCCGTCGAAAACTTGCTTTCGCTTGTCATACTGTACTTTTATGATATCACCGCCCCCCCCCCCAAAAAAAAAAGAGAGGCTGGATCCGCCCCTGATAAGAATAGAAATATACAGAAAAATATACAGATATACCTTACAAATATATACGTTTAGTAATGTAAATATAAATATGTAAATAATGGAAATAAAAAAATTAAAACAATATTCAGTGAATTATTTACGTGGGTGTTTATACTTGTTAATGAAATACATTTTATAAATACGAATAAATCCTTTCGATTTGCTCCCTATAAGTTTTCATATGGAAATCTCAAAAAAATCAACAGAATCATGAACTATTAATTAAATTAATGATTTTTGATTTAAAAAAATCAAAATCAACCTAACCCTGCTACGGAAAATAGAAAAAATTGGTTCGCGATTTAAGGGACAAAAAAGTTTGGGAACCTCTGTGCTAAATAATGTTCTCATGCAGGCTCTATTTAAAATTAGTAACTTTTTATATTTACGTTGCATTAAGACTTTTAGTTGATGATTCATCAAATGCAAAAAATACACAATTGATCGATTTTGATAGATTGGTATTCAAACGTAAAAAAAGAAGTCCCAGAAATAACGTATATACTACTCACGAAAGCTTTTCGTATCCTAAGGATATATAATTAAGCACGAAATTAACTTTGCTTTAATTGAACTAACTTTCTAGAATGATTATCAGGATGATACGCCCAAGTGACAAATTTTGTAATACCCTATACAAACATATTGTTTTTACAAATAATCGCCATTAATACCATTTTTTTAATTGGCAATGATAACGCACAATTAAAAAAAAATATTAACCAAGATATTAAGGAAAAAACCGACAATCGTAAGAATATTATTAAGTAGTTATTATATTTTATATTTAGACATATTTTGCCACTTCATATTTCCATATTTATGGCATACGTTCGATATCTAAAGTGATATAGATAATTTGAAAGAATACAATTAAATAAAAAAATAACAAATATAATATTTAAAACGTTTCAGTGATTATACACTAAAAAGCGAAGGTTCAACTTTTAGTACGAGGGTAGCTATTTATATTTCGGGACCTAGCAACACTGAAGTTGCTAGGTGCCATCCGACATATTCATTGTAATGTTTGACATATAGAACGCTATATATACTCAGGAAGTTTGACATGTTAACAGGTACTTCAAAATTTCATCTCTTTAAAAAAATTGGAATAAATCCGTGAATATTTTTGTGCTATTATTTTTTACAACTTTTGACGTAGTTTGTCTCAACAAGAGAACATCGATGTACCTAATTGTTGATATGGTAATGAAGGACCTACAAAGCCACCGTATAGCGCTAGTTTAGTGAATTCAATCGTGGAAGTAATTCGCTCAAAGACTAGGGATATAAAGATCGTTCGAAATCAATTGTAGAAAATATCAATACCATTAATTTAAGGTATCCCTGAATATTAGTAACACCAATATAAATATATATATATATATATATATATATATATATATATATATATATATATATATATGTATATAATATATTGCATGGTCATTTGACACTAAAGAAGCTATGTCCGCGTTAAGTCCCGCATAATTTGACAATCGCTCAATAAATGCTAGTGTCAAATGGTGTAAGAAAATGCTTAAAGAATGTGATCGTGGTGCTTCAAAAAACATTTATAATATCATGACAGGTGGCGCGTATAAGCGTGAACTTTCAGTCCGCATTAAACATTAAATGCGTGAACATTTGGGAGTTGAATCAATGGAAAACGCGCAAACAAACAGAAAGGTTAATCATTTCTATTTAGTGAAATTTAAGAAAACGGCGTTTTTTTATTTCTTCACATACCTCCTATTTCGAGGTTGTAGACTAATACGATTTTGGCCTTGTTTCTCCACAGTTTTTCTTTAATTTCCTGGTAAACAGAAAGTTACTGTTTACTTCAGATCTAATTTATTGCACGGATTCGATGAAATTTTGTTACATCCACAAATTTCATGCACATATTTGCACTTGTTTAATCGGAAAAATGACCAACAAACTTTAAAACCAAAATCGCCGGTTACATCCGTGAGCGACACCACTCATCTCAGTTTTGAGAAGTACACATACTCTTTTCTTTATGTTAAAGCTGTAAAGAGAAGGGCTCGAAAGAGGTATTTCGTCGTCGCAAAGCACACTCCCACAGCTACTTAACGGAACATTTATTTCAGAAAAATTTTTTCGATATGAACATGCAGCATGATTTTTTTAAATACATGAGACCGACAACCCCCTCTGTTAATAAGAATGAGGAAGAAAATTATTAATTTGCTTCTATTAGAAATTTCTTTATACCGCCTATTTTTTCTATTATCCTAATGCTACACAATACCCTTTTTCCATCAAATATATAATTTTTATATATATCTTCACCTTATAATTTTACAAACCATATTATTTTTTTAGTAAATACTAGACCTACTGCTTCCCTACTAACTCAGAACTGGTAGCGATTGCCCTGCCTCTACATGATCTCTGCTGAATAATAACATTTTTTAATTAATATATCTATGACAATTGAAGTTAGTTCAAGTTAGTTTCAGTTTTCTAAATTAACTAAAACCAAGCTAAAGCTAAACTAACTAAAACTAACCAAAAATTTTGAAGACTAATTTTACACTAGTTTTTACATTACAAAAATTAAACTATGTTGCTAAGATGGACAAAATGTATCAATTTTTTTTTAAATATAAGTTTATACTACGAAAATATTTTATTTCTGGCAACGTCACAGTGAATATTTGGCGTTTTTAATAATAGAAAAGTCGATGAAGTTTAAGAAATCCTTGTTTTTTCATTGAAAATCCAAATTTTTCTTAATTGCTTTGCTAAAATTTCTGCAAAATAGTTGAGGTATGTTACATACAATGTATTTTCACTATTAGTATTTGAAATACGAGTAAATACGAAAGTTCGGTGTTTTCTCCAGAAATATAAGTGATCTTGTGAAGCGAAACGTAACGTTTCCTGTGTTTTATGAAAAACTGAAGAAAAATTATATAGTATGGTATTTTTATATCCCAAATTGAGACATGTGAAAAATTTTATTAAACTACTTTCGTAAATCTATAAAATAACTTACCTAGATTATTTCGATTTTCTTCAGATTTATCAATATCTGAAAATATTTATACCAATTCCTCATAAGATTTCCGTTTAAAATCCCCTTTTGAATATTTAAAAGATTTTATATCCCACATATCCGTTCTTCCTACTACTTCGCTAATAAATAACTTCGTATCTAAACTAACTTATCAATTTTTCTAATTTGTACACACGCCAAGTTTCGCGCTTATTCTGGATACAATAAGGTGTCCTTACTATAGTTGAACCGCTGTATATCTTTACGTCAAAATTTGACATATGCATCAAACTAGTGACATTGTTTTTTTGAGAACTGTAACAGGGTCGGAGTGGCTCATTCTACTATTTTTTTTTTAACAAGAAATTTGTCGAATAGTTTATAAGCAAGTTTCACAAACTAAATATCCTTAAAAAAGAAAAATGTTATACACAAAAATTTTAAAATCGAAGTTTTTCCTTCTGTTTAGACATATCGATAATTTTATATCCCATTTGTATAGGGCTATTTAATGAAGGAGTTTATGTGCTTATAATGGGTTTGATATTTTAAGTGAAATTTTAAGTATGAGAGATTTTAAAAGCGGATTAAAATTTCCTCTTTTATATTACTACACTAAGAGATGTACTACTGCTAAAAATAATTTACTTTACGTATTAGTACATTCTTTAATAAGCATTGCCTTTTTAATATGTTGTTAGCTGATAATTTTGAAATTGTAGAAACTATTGTACTAAAAATTTTAAACACACTCTTTTTAATTTTGGGATTAGTAGGGTGATGTCTGAAGGTACAAGTGTGGGGTGCTTACGTGTATGTTCACTTTTATAAGTGAACCTATGTTGTTGGCATGTTTCACCTATGAAATTTATGACAATAAAAGCTTTATTTATTTATTTTATAAAGTAAATCGTTTATATTCTAAATTATTGGTAACTATTTCGGTAACAGAAAAAATTATACGCAATTTGTTGATAAAGTTCTATTTTTATTATAATACTCCAGTTAGGTATAACAATATTAGGGTAGTCTAACTGAAAACTAAAAATAAATTGACTATTCTAATAGAATCGGAACTAAAAAATAGTATTCTTAGAAACAGTGGGTAAGTATACAATATTCTAGAAATTATTCAGTGTTTTATACTTAATGACTAACTTTATGATTTCTGACTGCAATAAATGAAGTAGTTAAGCTGCAAAAATATTGAATAAAAATAATTATATAATAATTAATCATCTTCATCAAATATCCTAGTTTTCTTAAAAATAAATACATAAATTTAAAAAAAATGTATGCTTCAATAGATAATAGTTAACACAACGCACGACTCATGGCTTCGAGTCTTTTACTGACTACATTTCAAGATTCCTCATGCCCTATCCTCACAGATAAATTTATAAACATATAAATGTGTAAAATAATGAAAGGGGTTCGGTCCAGGGCATCCAGATCTAAGGCCCCAATATTGCATCAGGTTCACTGAAATAGATTAATACATGCATAAAAAATAATACAGACATGGAACAATAGAAATCGTAAGTGAACTAATTACAATTAAGATTAATTATTTATTTATATACCTAACACTATTTTCAAAAGTTATAGGTATATATACAATATCCTAGAAATGATAAGTATTTTATATTAAATTATTGTAACTTTATGATCTTTGACTGCAAAAACTAAGGTATTCAAGCTACAAAAATATTGAATAAAAATATAAATAATTAATTAGTTTCTTCTTCATTAAATAGCTAGTTTTCTTAAAAATAAATAAACAAATTTAAAAAAATGGGTGCCCCAAAAGGTAAGATTTAATACATCGCACGACTCATGGCTCTGAGTCTTTTATTGACCTCATTTCAAGATTCCACATGCAACATCCTCACACATAAATGTATAAGCATATAAACATGTAAAATAATGAAAGGGGCTCGGTTGGGGGCATCTAGATCTGAGGCAAAATCTAGGGCCCCTATGTTGCATCAAGTTCACTGAAACAGAGTAACACATATATGAAAATAATACTGCTATAAAAAAATAGAAATCGTAAATGAACTAATTATAATTAAGATTGATTATTTATATATAATAAATATAAAAAAAATGATACCATACTCTTTCTTGTTTTATATAATGCCATGGGCAAAAGAAAAAAATATCCTATATAGAAATGGAAAAAGAAAAGAAGTGCTTAAAAAATGCCAATAAAAAATTTAAGTTAAAAATTTAGAAAATATGTAAAAAAGAATTTTATGAGAATACTTTAGAAGTGGTGAAATTTTTATGTATGAAAATGCCAAAAGAGATTAAAAAAAACACAAAAGAAAATTATTAAAAATGTCTGTACATCCACATATTATCAAAAACTGAAAAGAGGATTAAGGGTCAAAATGACTTCTCTTATTCTGAGGAATCGCTATCACTCTCACCAACATGAATAATAAGTGGCTGTAAAGGAACTCGAATTTTCTTTTCAATTTCCCACTGCTTTTTAATAATATTATTTGTGTGTTCCACATAGTTAGCCCAATTCTGTTTTGTCACTGTTCCTAACGCCTTTTTCCAAGCCTCTATTGGTTCTTTAACTTGTAGAATCAGTTGGTCATAATTTCTCTTTGCCTGACTCCATACCATTTCAATTGGGTTAAAATGGCAATGGTATGGAGGCAAGCGTAAAACTTTATGTCCAGAAGATTCTATTAGCTCATCTACTACAAAGCATTTTGCAGGCTTTGGTACCCGAGATATCAAAGACCACAAAGTATCTTTTGTAGCATCTTCTCCAAAGTTGATATATTTTTCTTTCAGCCACGCTTTCATAGCATCCTTGTTCCAACCCTTTGTTGGCCATTTTTGAAGTTGCCTACTATGATAGGAAGCATTATCTAAAACAATTAAAGAAGGTGTTTCCAGTTTTGGCAAAAAATCTTTTAACCAAGCTTCAAAGTTTTCCGAATTCATTTCTCCATGGTAATCTCCAGTTTTTGACTTTGATTTAAAAATCAGCATTGCATCTTCAACGAATCCATTTTCATTTCCTGCATTCAGTACTATGTACCTGAAAAAAAGTAGAGTAGTATGTGGCAGTACAAATTATTTGAAATATTTTGCAGAAACACAAATTGGTCTTAACCAACGGAAGCTTTCATGGTTTTGGTCAATTGAGAAATAGTGGTTCTTGAGTTTAGACCAAGTCAAATTTGAATTGTTATGCAACTTTTTACCTAGATTGCTCGAAACATCTTCAGGGATCTTCATTTCACGTAAATAGAACACGGAATATTGCATGTGTTGATGGTCTTAGTTAAAGGATAATATCAAAATTAATTTATTTTTCTCAATTTTTATGTCATTAATGCCTTGAAATTGGAAAATTTATTTCATCTGTTTATTTTTTAGAAATATAATGTATTGTTAAAAATATACTGTATTATACCCATTTTTGGTTTATTTTTAAGCACCTTTATGTTGTACAAATTATGGGTGAGGAGTGTGCAATTAAATAAGTATAATACTTATTTCAAATCGGCTTTTTTTAGCACAATAAAACATGATACCATTTCAGCAGTTTCGATTGGCAAAGCATTGACTCGCCTGAGAACTCAGGCAAGAACACTGACGTACCATATTTTAATATAAAAATATTAGTTTCGCGATACAGATTTACTTCACGTTTCAGCAAAATACCTGTAAGCAGTTTTTATATTTTGATAATATATTTTTTTTTCATAATTTTTAACGCCCTGTATTTTGAAAACGAAATATTTTAGATATATGTTTATATCAAATTCTTTTATAAAGCCGCTTAAGAAATTACAAGATTTTTTTTTTTGGATTTCTGGAAAGCCTGTATCAAAGTAAGATGATCATTATTATTTTGTAAAATGTAAATTAAATTATTTGGTTAACTTTCATTTATTAAGGAAACATTTTTATCATATTAAGTAAAAATTTTTCCTAAAAAAGTTCAAACTTGTTTGATAAAACATACAGAAATTAAAGTAAGAAATTTCTCAATCTCCCCAGGAAATAAAGTATTAAAGTAAAAATTTAATATTTAACATCCTGCTAATAGGAAATGATCCAAGGATTATTTAAATAAAACTTTTTGCAACCTGTTATAGATGAAAAAAATTCAAATTGTGTAAGTGCAAATAACAGATATATTACCTAAATCCCTCCCCAGATATTTTTCGTACTGATCGAGTGCTATCGTCCTGCCATGATCGTCTGTGGGTGCCATTTTGAAAAATCCATGTCTCGTCTATAAAGACTGGCTCAAATTTATTTTCCCCTTTTTCTTCGTTCTTTAAGTACTGTTCAAGAAAGTCTCTTCTCATTTTCTGAATTTGTGGTTTCTCCATTAAAGCTCTACATGGGTCATCCTTCCTATATAAATATATAAATAAAAATGAAATGTGTATCCTCCAAAAATAAATTACACAGGTCTCCTGTGAAAAATCCTGCTCCCTCAAGAAGTCCTATAAAAAACACAAAAAAATTAACGCTTTATATTTTACATTTATCGATATAAAAATATTTAAATTAAGTTGTCATCTGACAGTATCTTACGGTCATTATTTTGACCCAATTGCAACTGCTTTATATTTGTATCTAACATTTATTTGTTGTATGTAAATGATTGTTTACCTATAGATAAATCCTATTTGCTTTAGTAATATGCCTAGACTTGTCCTTGCTCCATGGTATATTTCTTTTGCCTTTAATCGTTCCAACAATATTGAGACTGTTAATGAGGTACCTTCACAAATAAAAAATTGTTATGAAGAAATGACGAAATCTTGATATTCTATTTAATTTAGTAAAATTAGGTTTACTTTTTGTATTCATTACAAATATTTTTTTGGGTGTTTTTATTTTTAAAACTTATATTTTCATTATACATACACCTTGACGGGTTAGAAAATGTAAACAAAACAAGTTAGAATAAAATATAACATATAAAATTTTTTAGAAATACTTACCCTCAGAATACATCATATATATTTCATCTCTAATTTGTAATTTTGTTGCTTCCGGCGTATCTTCAGTTTTTGGTCTCTTCCTTTTTCTTGTTTCCTTTATTGTCGTTATTGGGACATTTAGGAAAGTTCTCACAGTTGTATGGGATAAGTGTAAGCATTGGGCAGTTTCCTAAGTTGTTTTAAATTTTTATAAAAAAAATTGCAATTTAATTTCTAATTTGAATTTTAAAAATTCATAAAGTTGATTACCCAGATCTTCCCTTGCTACTTGTTTTAATTAGTAAATTAGCCTGTAAGGAAAATTTTTTAAATGTACATATTTCATACTATAAACAAATATTTTTAAAGTGATTTTTGGATAAATGATTAGGGGACACATAAACTAGATTTAAACTTAAGAATTCTAAAAGTAATTTTTCTCTTATTGACAATTATACCAGCTATATAAAATTTTGAAAAATATATATTCCGGAAACGAAAAGTAAACAAAAACTAATTAGATGAAACAATCCTGTAACAAGACAAAGTGAAAAGAATGGAAGTTAATATATTCCATGGGATTTATCCGTATTTTCAAAATATTTTTAAGGTACTTGCTTACCTGAATTATAGCATTTAATATTTTACGAACAAGAGGTTGTTGGTAGATGGAGAAGTTTAATTTTGAATTTACACTGTCATACGTTTTCAGGATTCTTGGGTAATGGAATTTAATAATCATATCAACTGAATATGTATAATTATATCAGAATAAGTCGGCACATGGGTGGAAATTTAAGTTAAAATCAAAAATAGTGATTTGGCTTAAAAAAAATTGTTATACGAGTTCAACTGAGCAATTAAAGCACATCAATTTAATGATGAAGGAAGTTCTGGGTGAACAAATTTACTAATATTTTTATACATGTATATTGATATAATTTTATTGACAAATGTGCAGTCACTAAGGTTTCACATTTTATTTTCAGGGTATTGTTCCTTTGTAGTCAGAAGTATGTTTTACTAAAACTGACAAACATTTTAAACACTTTCTGAATCACTTAAAAAACAAAATTTAGAAACAAATATGACACAAAAATGTTATGTAGTAGAAAATAAATAACAGTAGGGCTGGAGTCAACTATGTTGTTTTTAAAATCAACAATTCAATTTCTAAAAAGTGCGACTAATAACAGTTAGGTATAAAAATAAGCATAACCCAAATTTACCTCTATAGGATTACAATTAGGCAGCTTCCTTTTAACATAATCGTGAGTAAATTTAATCCAATCTTGGGCTATAGGACAGCTTCTTATGTGGCGGAATTTAGGACTCTGCATACTTGAAGAAGAAGGGTCATTCTCCATATCCTAAAACACAAATGTAAGTCGCTAAAAGTGGCCTCTTTCATATAGATTATAGGTTGGAAAAATGATAGGATCCTGTATACTAGAGAGTACATTATACTAAGAATGGAGCTACGATTTTGTTTTCTTTTCCAAAAACTACCTTAAAGTACTCTAATAATCTCCTAAATCTTCACTAAATCCAATAAATACCTAGAAATCTAAAACGTTCCCTGTAAAAATAACTAAAAAATTTGTGCATGTGTACTATTTTGTTCATCTTGTTATTTTTTTCTTCCAAAATTAAGCATTTCAGGCATATGTTTCAAGGAACAGTTTCCCTTGTTTTCAGCTATTGTATTATTCTTTGTTATAATATTTTAAATATTTCTAATTACATTCTGTACAAGTTGTATTAACTAATCATAGTGTACACATGAGTTTGAAATACTGTGTATTTTCATAAAGCTCTACAGAATGTTGCTTAACGTTTTCGAAAGAGATACTATATACAAGAAAAAACCTCTTTATTAGTTACTTACCGGTATATCAAGCTGATTAAAATTATCCATATGTACATCCATATCCAGTTAGAAAACCTAAATAAATCCAATAAAAACAAGCACTAGTAAAGTGTTTTTATTATAATAACGATAGTCTAAAATTTATAGGCTATCAAATGTTTAAAGTCACAAACACTAAACACTACAATATTAAATAGCGGCACAAAGTGTCTAAACTATTTTATATCGTAATATAATAAAAATATCGCAACGTTGTCGACAAAAATGCCTTTAATAATATTGTTTGCCGTTATTATAGAAGGACAAAATAAAGACACAGTTAGTCTGAGGCAAGGTTATGTAAATAACAGCGGCTTTCTTTTCTGTTCCTTGCTCCTGACCTGTGATATCTTTTATCTCTTTCATTATTATTAAGAGAAACAAGGAGGGAAAATCATCAGTTTTTTCCGATTTATGTTATGTCTGGAGTAGATACGGAGTAGATAAGCGTGTTAACGTTCATATTTTTATACAAATATTAATGGGATATTTTGAAGAATTATAAAATTTTAGATAATAAAACATGTTAAAAATTATGAAATAAGTATAAATGTTGTTTCAATTGTAAAAATAACTTATTTTTCTCTACTCCGAGAGGAGGACAGAAAATCGAAATGAACGACCCTAGTTATATTTATGAGGAACATTTTTTTTTGATGTATGGCAACTAAAAACCGTTACAATTACTAAATTTTTAAAGATATACAGCGTTTCAAGTATATCTTGACTAGCGCGTAAAACGCGCATAGTTAGTGCCAATCGAGAGTCTGTCGAAATGCGTGCCAATTACGCGCGAATATTTAATTCGTAGACGCAACTTATTGATTTTTCGTACCTCGTTCAGACGCAAACTTCCACGCACAAGAACTTTTTTCGCATATTTCGCCTCATCTGGACAAACTTTATGGGTCTTCCATGAAAAGCTGAAACCAACACAAGTTGTTCACGCATGAAACACTTCGAAGCAAATGGTCGACTGCTTTTTGCAGAAAAACTGACTACGTCGCAATCGTGCCTTTAGATAAACATGAGTAATGAATGGTACACACACTTCTGCCGTAAGTCTTCTGTAAATTGAGGATAATAACCCGGATCGAGCGAATCATTCTTCACCATAACAATTCGAACTCTCACACATCGACTCAAATAAGTTTTTTTTGGTTTGGTGATGGTTAATGATTTACCATGCCAGGAAAGATAACTGATCCGTGCAAAAACCATGTTTTGGAGATAGAGTTGCAAAAATGCTTTTCGGATTGATTTAAGTGCATCGTGAAGAATATTTTGAAAAACAGTAAAATCATTTTCAATGATAAATATTTACTTTTGTTTGTTATTCCCGAAATATAACCCTCGTAACAATATTTCATCCTGAATGCGGCTGGGTTCAAGTTTATTATAGGTACGTTGAATCAATTTCAGACACCAAGCTTGTAATGCTTATTTCTTATCGAAGCGGCACGTTCTTGTACCTAGATATCTATATCGGTTAACATATCCAACGGTTAACGATTTCAGATGCTATTAGTCGGATTAACGTAATAAAGGGCACACATACACTGGTAGTTAGTTATAATAAAAAATGGCAAAATCAAAAATCTTAAAATTTAAGCATTTTTCAGAAAACGTAAGAAACAAAAGTTTCTTTATTTTAAGGTAGCGAAACGTTTATGACCTTGAAACTGACTTGGGACTTGTATATCAAGACCATTTCAAAGTCAACTTTGTTTTTTCAAATAGATGGCAAGTAAGGAAAATTCGCCGTTCAACGATATACAGGGTGTCTAGCGATAGATTTATCTTTTTAAATGTATTATTTCGAAAAGTCATGAACGGTGAGGGAAGGGTGTGGCATCATCCAAATCATGAATTGTGCAGATTTAGCAGTTACGACGCCGCAGTTGTTTGGAGAGCATCGCGCGTTCGTTATGGAGACGTTTCTCAAAGGTAGTGATTTTTACATGACCGCCCGTTGACAAATTTGTTCGAAGTTCAATATTCGATGATTTGGAGATGCACCCAGTGTG
The DNA here is from genome assembly GCA_034092305.1 of Diaprepes abbreviatus. Classification (NCBI taxonomy): domain Eukaryota; kingdom Metazoa; phylum Arthropoda; class Insecta; order Coleoptera; family Curculionidae; genus Diaprepes; species Diaprepes abbreviatus. The sequence goes on from JASJET010000026.1 coordinate 3,260,578, forward strand.
AATTTATTTCGTTTCTGGATGGAGAGGTTTCGCGCTACAGCCTCGCCCACACCTGTAGCCTAGTCGATTTTCAAGGACTCCCACAAACATCGAACTATTTGTTGTTAAAATTTAAGTTCAAGGCCAGTTCCAAGGTCATGCACGCTAGACCCTTTCAACATAAAGAAATTTCTCTCTTGTCTTCGATAACAATCCAAGATCTAGACGAAAGGCATTTGGATGACACATCTGCCGTCAGACACTCAGTAAATACATAATATGACCTTTTCACGCCTAGAGGTCATTTGAAGGTCAAACTCACTAGTCTGACTGAAAATGGCAAAAACACTTAAAAACTGAACGGTTTAGTGACAAGAAATATAAGTTTCATTATATTGACAGGGCTTAATTTTTATGTCCTTGAAACTGAACTTGGACTTGAAAGGTTAACTTTGTTTTTTTTTTCGAATAGGAACTCCTATTTTTTATTACAAAAATGGAAATTAGAAAAATTTCCCCTTGGTATATATATATATATATATATATATATATATATATATATATATATATATATATATATATATATATATAAAAGTTAGTGGGGTTGCAGTCTTGTATTACAATTTTTTTTAATATTTTTTCTTAACTAGTCATTCACAACTTCTTTTACTTTTTTAGAATAAGAAAGCGTATTTTTTATTGCAAAAATTGAAATAGGAAAATTCTCCGTCCAACGATATAAATATGTCATATTTTCACATCTAGAGGTACTTTGTAGGTCAATCGCATCTTAGCCAGAGTTAGTAACAATAAAAAAATTGACGTAGTTTACTCAGTGGCGTGCGTATGTATATTATAGTAGGGTTTAAAAAAAAAATTGTAGTACGCTGGTAAAAATTTTTTCTGATCATTTCCTCAAATTATATTTTTTGATTTAAACAAAATTTCCCTCTTGCGTTTTCTTTATATTGTATTTTTGTAAATGTAGAAAACACAAACATTATCCATTATGCTGTGACCATGATGTCTCTTTTTGTTTTCAAATAAAACGTCATTGTTAGTTAAGATAAGCTTTCATTACGCGTTTTTAATTTGGTTAATTGATAAAAGTGGACTACTCATTTGAAGAATTAGCAGATATGCATTTTATTTATAGCCTTGCAAACAGGAATGCAGTGTTAGTTGGGCATCTATATGCTGAATATTTTCCAGTTCGACGCATTCCGAATAGGAAGACTTTTTCTGTAAGATCAACCAAAATTTTTTGTTTCACTCATCCATCTTATTTACTGATTTATTTCCATAATAGTCATTTGGGCAGGATGAATTCGCGATTTTTTTATTGGCTCCGTACTACTACTGAATCAATTAGACGGCTTCACATATCTGGATTTACTTCAAAATGGATTGCAACCCTTTTTAGAAGAAGTGCCACTTGAACACGCCAGCGGATTTGGTTTATGCATGACGGTGCTCCAGCTCACATTAGACGATAGGTGAGGGAATACCTTAATGAAATGCTCCGGAATAAATGAATAGGTCGTAGAGGACCATGAACATGGCCTTCTCATTGCCCTGACCTTAATCCTTTGGATTATTACTTATGGGAGCACTTAAAAACATAGTTTATTCCGTTGAAATTCCTGATGTGCAGACTCTTGGTCAAAGAGTTGAAATGGGATGTCAGCAAATTCGAGAGATGCCTGGTTTTTTTGATTTTTTGGTCTGAATAATTTTTGTTAATTAGTAATTACTTCAAGTTTGTAAGTTAAGAGTACATTTATTATTGTTAATTAATTAGTAGTATTTTATTTCAAACGTCTGAGGCTTTTTTAAATTCCCATGCGTCAAGTTTTTAATAATGAGTCAAAACAAACCCGATAATGTTTGTGTTTTTTACATTAATATTCAGGTTTCTATATTATTGTATATATGTACTACACA